>ML785693.1:172765-192123 GCA_009831015.1 Picea engelmannii | reverse complement strand
ATGATTCTCCTTCTCCAGATGAACAGATGGAGGAACCCTCTGAGATTGAAGCAGACCCATCTAGAGACTCTATTGAATTTCCAATGGAGCTACCTCCTGTCAAAAGGAAACCAGCTTGGTGTCGTGAAATTTTGAGAGAAGCATAAAGGCACTCAGCACTGAAGGGCACTTTCAGAGAAAGCAGGAAACTAGATAAGTACTCCGGTCTAATTTCTGAGTTAACTACTGTAATTGATTCTGAACCTTTCACTTTTGTTGATGCCTCTAAACATCAAGTGTGGAAGGATGCAATGAGTGAAGAATATAACTCTATCTTGAAGAATGATGTTTGGATGGTAGTTCCCAGGCCTCGCAACAAATCTGTGGTGACTTCTAAATGGATTTATAAAATAAAGCATGCAGCAAATGGCAGCGTTGAGAAGTATAAGGCAAGATTTGTGGCTCAGGGCTTCTCTCAGAAAGAAGGTATTGATTACGACGATATCTTTGCTCCTGTTGCCAGGTATTCATCTATCAGAGCTATTACTTCACTTGCAGCAGTATTTGGATGGAAATTACATCAGATGGATGTTAAGACTGCTTTCCTCAACGGTGAAGTTGAAGAAGAGGTTTACATTGAGCAGCCTGAAGGCTTCATACTACATAATAAAAGATCTCATGTATGTAAACTTAAGAAAGGATTGTATGGGTTGAAACAAGCTCCAAGAGCTTGGTATGGCAGGATTGACGGCTTCTTACAAAGTCTTGGATTCTCCAAGAGCATAGCAGATCCAAATCTGTATATAAAGGTCATTCAAAATCATATTTTGCAAACCTGGGAGTGCGTTGAAGTTCAGGTGCCCTAGTCTCCTGTGCCAAAGCTCGCAAGGATTTATTGTCTCATGTGATAGAGCTTGAATGACTTGACCTGAAAGCTTATACAAACCACACTCACGAGTTCCAATTTTTATAGCAGTACTTGGATCATTAATTGAGGACCATAAGAAGTCTTTGCCCTTTGAAAATACTATTGTATAACCTTTACTCTCTAAAACTGGAACATAAATTAGATTCTTCTTTAAACCAGGTACATACAGAATTTCATCAATATGAAAGATGTTACCTGAGTGAAACTGAAAAGAAATAGAGCCAAAAACTTTTGTCTCGTATGTGCCATCATCGCCTAGTTCAACCTTTGCTTTGTAATTCCTGTCTTGATAATTTGCAAGGTTTTTCTTGAAACCGGTCATGTGTTTCGAGGCCCCACAGTCTATTAACCAAATCTCCTCCAATCTGGTGATGGTACCAGAAAGAGAAGAAACAAGATAGTGTTCTTTCTGTAATTCTTGTTCTCTAGTTGCATCCCTGGTATGCCTTCTTTGACGCTCTTCTTGAGGTTTACCTTCTTCATTTATAACTGAGGCTTGAAACCTTTGAAACCTTCCTTTTCTTTTCTGCTGAGCGGGAGGTTTCCTGCACTCTCTTGCATAGTGTCCTAATTTACCGCAATTGTAACAATTTACTTTAGACAGATGAGGATTTAAGTGAGAGAGCTTACCTATGGGTTTCTTACCTTTGCCTTTTGACTTTGGGAACTTCTTCCATCTTTTGTTCTTTGCTGCTAGGGCATGTTCTTGTAGGATAGGAAAGTCTTTTCTGCTGTTCATTCTTCCTTCCTCTTCCAAGCAGTCATGCCACAATCTTGAAAAGTTTGGTTGGGTTTCTCTTCCATTCACAGAGGCAAGGAAGACTCCCCAAATAGCTGGAAGTCCATCAATGGCTGCTTGGACCAGATCATCATCTTCCATTGAAACCCCTATTGCAATCAGCTGATCTCTAACTTGGGAGATCTTGGAGAAGAAAGTAGCTACTGTGTCATTATTTTCCATTTTCATAGTATGTAGTTGTTTCTTCAAGACTCTTTTCTGTGTGTGTACCTTCTTCTCATAGAGGTCAGCTAAGGCATCGTAGCACTCTTTAGGAGTACTCAAGGAACCTATTATAGGTACCAAGTTGTCTTTGACAGAATTAAGGATGATATTTTTGGCCTTGTTTTGTTTCCTCTTAAAATTTGCCCTTGTTGTTGCTGTAGTAGGTTCTTCAACTTCTCCGGTAACAAAGTCTTCTAGATCATGTTCTGCAAATAAGCTCATTATCCTGTATTTCCACGCAGTGAATTTTTCAGCCCCTGCAAGTCTATCTTCAGCCTTGACTGATAATTTAGACATGGCTGTAATCTGCAAGACAACCCTAAAAAAAATGGATCTATGTAGACTCAATGTTAGATTTGAGTTCTTACACCCTACAGCTCTGATACCATGTTAGATTTTTAGGGTAAGTTAAAAACAACAGTCTCCTTTTAAATTTTAAACAAGACAACTCAGATCTGGAGCATAGACAACATATATACAAATAGAACTCTGGCTTATGTTAACAGCAGAAAGATATAGCTCAGAAAAATTCTGATATTAACCAATGACCTATGAGTAGTGCTTTAGTTTAAGACAAGAACAATTTTCAAGTCATAGACAATTATATCAGTTCTATGGATACAACAAAGATCTAGGTTCCAGACAGTTCTAATGATAACAGTGCTGTAAAACTTATATCTCAATCAATAACAAAATCTCTTCTACAAGTAACAACAGATCTATATAGATCTAGTTATGAAACAAGACAAATAATACAAGGTTTCTTCTTCAAACAGTAAACAGGAGATCACTTAAGGATTCATGCAATTATATAACAATTTAGATCTGAACTTAGGAGAAACAAGGTTAAGAAACATACCTGGTACCTGCCTTATCTTTGGAGAAAGCACAGACCATAAAAGGTGTAAGTCCTTGATTGTTATGCTCAGTTAAAGGTCCAGTTCATGGATCAATAACTGATCTTAATATGCCAAAGAAAGGAAGGAACTTTCATGCCACCATAGTTATGGTTACTGAAACCAAATCAAGAACTCAAACCCTAACAGAGAAACTCCACGGCTGAGATAGACAAGACAATCACAGCTCAGTTTGTCATACAAGAAAGACCCCATGGCTGAGATAGGCACGACACACTGTGATACTGTTTTGATATACTATGGCTCTGTGAGCTGATTACAACAATGAACACTTCGTTTTGGTTGGTTCCAACTCCCATTACTCTATTAAAAAAATATATATCAATAAAAAATACAATCCTTAGGCTCAGGAGATTGAATTCGATCATCCTGACTGAAAATAGCAAGGAAATCCCAAAAAGATCTGAACTGAAAACTGGGTCGAATCTGCTGAGAATAGGGGTACACTCAGACATTTGTTTCTCCTCAATGGTGATACCTGTGTATAAAATGAAATAATTTATTGTATATGAGCATGTTGTGGACAAAAAAACTCTTTCATTTTTTCCAATTTCATCTCCAGCTCACCAAAACAGCTCCCGCAAAATGATGACTGAAACCGGAAAAACAATGGGATCCTGAAAAAATAGGGCTAAAATATGGCTTTGATTCTCCCTTCTCCTAACACCTGTGTAAATTCTAGGAGAGGTTTTTGTTCTTCAGCCCATTTTGAACAAAAACCTCTCTCGGATTTTGAAAATTCGTTTCCATTTGCCCGAAATCCCTCTCGAAATCAAATTGGTCAAACTGGTGAAAAAAATGGTTTTTGAAGTTGGGAGGGTGGTTTTGGAGGGGTAGAGTGGTTTACTCGGACCCCCCCTAGGGTGGTAAGTGGTATTGGGAGGGGAGGGTCCGTGTTCACCATGTGGTGACAAGCGTCCCTCCCAATACCACTTACTTGGACCCCCTTGGTGTTGATGTGACATGAGGGGGGGGGGTCCAAGCTATGGGGGAAATGTCGGGTAGCAAACTTAGGATATTTTTAATTTTTGTTAATCCATTTTTTTTTTTTTAAATATTACTTTTTATTTAATATATGTTTTTTCTTATTATATATTATATGTTTTATTTTTTAATTAATATTTAATTCTAATAAACTAACTTAATTACTAATTATTAATTAATTAATAATTAATTAATTATTAACAAGTCTAACATATCTTTATAAATCTAACTATACTAAATTTAATTACTAACATTGTTAACCTATTGTCTTTTTTCCTAAGCTTGTTAATTCATGTAGGGATAAAATTGGTGAAGGGGTCAAGAAGTGAAGGGTGAGGGACTGAAAAGCATAGTGGTGGATGAAGGATGCAGCAGGGTGATGGAGGATCGGGTGAAATGGATGAAGGGGGAAAAGGAATCAACTGAGCCCAGTAAGCCAGATGTCTTCATCGCGGGAGCAACGCCAAATAAGAAGATGAAGAATCAAGTTACCTATGATTATAGGACCCCAACATAGGTAACTAGAAATCTCTCAGCTAGGAACTCAAGGGAAGTTGTTGATAGGAAAACTACCAACAAACCAACAACAACCGCTTGTTTTTTTAGTGCAACTCACACATGAGTTCACTCTTCGGGATTGATAACCTGGTTCTTCAATTTCTAGCTCCAAATATGCCCCAATGCAGTCCAACTGGCTTTAGAATTCTCCCTCCATGGCTATACTAGCTTCAAACTCTCTTTCTTTCTCTCTACTTGCTCCTCATGCACTAAAACTCAATGTGTAAAAATTGTTCTCCCCATCTATACAAATTTCCTCTCTTTGGATTTCCTTTATTGGCTCACACTCTTCCCCAAGATGATTGTACTCAACCCGCTGTGCCCAATAAATTTGGGATGTGACTACTCACACCCACCCTCTTACATGTATTCAATGATTGTCTTAGGGAACACTCAACCAGAAATGGGAAGGTTCATATACAAATATCAAATTTAGGAAAATGGGTTGAATTAATATACATGATTAATTCCCCCTTGAACCCCTCTTAGCCATTATCCTAGACACTCCCCCCTCTTGTGGATTAATTCATCCCCCATATCTTTTCCATCTTCCCTTAGAAGTTGGTATCACATTTTTATTACTAAGACATAGAAATACAATTCACATATTACATCACTTTGGCTATAGCCATACATTATATCTACATAAGCATTAATTAAACTAGGGATTATAGTGTGGATGTTACAAGATGAAAGATGAATAAAATGTTACATCTTATGTCCTCCATGTGAAGGAAATTGTCAACACCATCAAAGGACTTGGTGAAACAATTTATGAACCAATGATTGTAAAAAAGGTGTTGAGGTCACTCCCCTTAATATTTGATGAAAAAATTGCCACCATTGAGGAGATAAAGGATCCAAATAAATTAACAATGGATGAATTGCATGGGATCCTCACTGCATATGAAATGAGGACTTAAGAGGAAAAACCATAAAAAAGGGAAGCATATTTCAAATCCTAAAAGAATATAAATAACAAAGAGAATAAACCAAGTGATTGTTCCAATAGTGAATCAGATGTAGAGGAAGAATTTTTTTTGAGAAAAATCAAAAAGGGATCTAGAAAATACAAAGGTAAGTTTCCCTTTAAATGCTTTAACTGTGGAAAAGTAGGACATTTTGTTGCTAAGTGTTCATATGTGAAAAATGAAGGTAGTGATAATTAATAAGACTATAACATAAAGAGAAAACATGATCAACATAAAAATAGTCACAAACAGGACAAGCATGAAAATAAGAACTGTTATAAGAAGAAGAATATCCTCTACTAAAAAGGGGTCAATGACTCATTCAAAGAAAGTCGTAAAAGTAATTTCTATAGTGATAGAGAAGAAACTCTCTTTATGGCAATCGAAACAAATAAATGGTACATTCAAAAGAATAAGAAAACACTAAAACAAATGGAGAAGTAGACATTGAAGAAGAACTTGTATGTGCCTTAAGTGAAATAAATAAGCCGAGGAAAAATAATTTGAAAGAAAAGAATTAGCTACAAAAATATGAAGAGGATTGTGATTCAAAATCCGAAATGTCACAAAACCTTGAAGAATTAGAAAATATTATCATAAGCCTAAAATTTCAATTAGAAGAGGCACGAAGGATGGAAGAAGTGGTGAGAATCCAATTGAAGAAGAAGGAGGAAAATAACAAAGAGTTAGAATAAAAAAATTGTTTCCTTAAGAAAGGAATTGAGGAAAACAACTATTGAGTCAAAGCTTAAAAAGAGTGTTGAAAGATTATATGATATCATCAATTTTTCAAATGTCTCCATTCATTAAGAATGGTCTTGGATATGATGTTGTTGTTTCATCCCTACCTACACCTATCCTTGCTACAACCAAGGAAGATATATTTGTTGCACGAGGAATTTAGACTGGTTTTCTAGAAGAAGAACCTATTGTTGATTGTGTCGAATATAGTGATGAGCTGAATTGTAATGCCCCCTAGCCAAACAAAAGGACATTACGGTGTGAAATACTCATAAAAACGAAATTTTAACAACTAATTTAACTATTTTACAACTAATTGATTTCTTGTAGATTTCGACTACGAATTTAAACCATATTTAGCTACTATCTATAACCATAAAATAAATACATCTACAACATGAATGCAGTGTAATAATTTAACACAACAATATATAAATTATTCCAATTATGCATAGTTCATGCACAATAATTAAACTTATAAAATAACATAGAAACATGATTAAACACTTATATTTTATAAACATATGTGCAACTAGCTTCTTGGGATGGGCATTCGACCCAACCATAGACTGATTGTTCCAAATATCAATAAACAATCACCCTTGAGCTAAGGCTAGTAATCTACAAAAGAGGGTAGTCTCTCACTATCCACTCACAACTCAAAAACCCACAACCCATTGGTATTCTCCTATAACTACCCCAAATTTTCACCAGCTCTCTTCCTCTTAACTTTCCCAACCCAAGGATTGTACCCCTTCACTGACCTCAGACTCTTGGTCATCTCGTTCATTTATCAAAGTCTCTCTGGCACAGATAACCATAATTTCTCAGTTGGGAACTCAAGGGATCTTGTTGCTAGAAATAACTACCAACAACCAACAAAAAACACTTGTTATTACAATGCAAATCACCCAAGAGTTCACTCTTCATTCCTGACAACCTAGCTCTTCAGTTTCTAGCTCCAAATACACTCCAAATTGCTCTAGAATTCACCCTCCATGTATGCATGAGATCAAATCTCTCTTTTATCTTTCTCCTTGTTCTTCATGAACACAAAATCATTGTCTAAAACCTGTTGTCCCAACCCATACAAATTTCCTCCCCCTTGGATTACTTCCTTGATTCACACACTTCCCCAAGATGATTGTACTCAACCCCCATGTACCCAATAACTCTGGGATGTGACTACTCACACCCACCCTCTTACATGTATTCAATGATTGGCTTTGAGAACACTCAATAAGAAATTAAAAGGTTCATATGCCAATATCAAATTCAGGAAAATGGTTTGGATTAATATACATGGGTATTTCCCCCTTGGACCCCTCTTGACCATTCTCTTAGGCCCTCCCCTCTCTTGTGGATTAATTCAACCCTCATCTATGTCCATGTCCCCTTAGCAGTTGGCATCACATTTTATTATTAAAATATAGAAATATAGTTTGAATATTACATTTCTTGGCCATAGCCACATATTATATCCACATTGAGCATTAATTAAACTAGGGATTATAGTGGGTATGTTATATACATGATCTTCACATGAAAACATTTGAACATATTGTTACAAATGAAATTGTCATTGATATGTCAAGTTTTCTACTCATGTAAGTGAACCTGACCCTGAACCTACTTCCTCTAATCAATAAACACAAAAATCTATGCCCTATCATCATACTCACCATAAAATAGAAGGAATGGAAATCATTCTTTCAGATATTTGCAAAAGAGACATGAAAGTTAGAATTATTTAATAGTGCCAACTACCAGGATAGAATGCAGTTGAATTGGTCGATGGTCATGGAATAATTTGTCCATATGTTTGAGGAATTCATATCATTTTGTATCATATACTATACATTCATGAAACATTCCTCTTACTTACTGATGATTTCCTTGGAAGTGGTTGATTGAGGATCGACCTAACATGACAGTTGACTGGAGTTTTTGACTAAGTATACATTGACTGAGTTTCGATCGGGTTGTCCATCAATTGGAAATTTCAATGAAAATATTGTTTCTTCTTATTGATCCCTCAAAGGGGAACACTTGAAGTTGTTAATATGTGAGCCCAACTGATGTTTACTTGTTGACTTGACTACTTCTTGTTGAGTTGAATTGGATTTGTTGAGACCAACCCAACCATGTTCGATTGTTGTTGGAGATGTAATACTGCTTACATTGGATACATAGATCGTTTGGATTGATAGAGACTGATTATATTACATTGTTGGTGACAATGTTCAGACTTATTTAGGAGTTTTGTTATATAATGTTGAAGTAATTTATACCATTGAGGCGGGCAGTGTTGATGGAAAAAAAATTACAAGTGGAGGACATTATATTCCATCCAAAATGCATATAAATTTCATTTAGTATCTTGGACATTCCTTATTCATACCTTGAAGGATTTTTTATAGTTGGGAATGAAATTTGATAATCTTTCTGCATATTTTTCCAAGGAAACCTCATAATCCTTTATGAGTGGTGTATGGAACTTTGGGAGTTGGCATGGATCGAGGTATCTACTATGGAAAATAAAAGACAAGTCCACATAGATATTTTATACATTGTGACCAACATTGACCATGTTCAGGAAAATGTTTTTGAAGGACAATTGGATGGTGGTTTGATGGAATTCAAGCACTACCAAACCATGAAGATACTTGTGATAGTGAAAGATCCCTTAGAAGATATGAAATCACATAGCAACTTGAAGATTAAAAGCACATGGAGATGTGATAAATTGTAGATGGAATTTTTTTTAACAACAAAATACCATTCATTTTTTAGCAGTAGATTGTGAGAACATGTTGAAGGAAACTAATCCCATCAGTTGGAATAACTAATAGTAATGTGATAATGAAACATATAAGAAGTCATTGGAATATTTTTTATAAGTAGCAAAAGGAGTAGTTTAAGAGAGTAATGGTAAAAAAATAAGACTCAACATTTACAACAAGAAAATATAGTACATTCACAGGGGGAGCTACTTCATAAAACTACAAGAGAAATCAGAGTATAAGGGGGAGCAACAAGAAAAAAGGAACTGTGTAGAAAAAGACAAAGCATATTACCATCAGGTACTACTTCCTAAGAGAACATGTAGTTGAACTAAGTGTCCATATGGAATACATTGTCATGAAGGAACAAGTTGCATATATTTTTACTAAACCCCTTCCTAGAGTAACATTTGAATATCTCAGATAGAAGCTGGGAGTGATATCCCTCTCATATTATCAGTAAAGAAGAAAAACTCAGGGGGAGCATACCTTTTCCATTCATGTGAAAGGGGGATAATTACTGACATGGGAAGAGTTTCATATAGGGGTATAAGAATTACATATAGGGGAAGATTTGTAGACAAGGGAGAATTATTTCTATTTCTGGAGGATTATGTGTTTTTGAGAATAGGGTTTCCATCAATGACAAAGGGGGAGATTGTTGAATAAGTTATTTTCATTGATTTCAAAGGAAATTAATGTTGGAAATATTGAGAGGGGGGGTGAATCAATATTACCCATTTTTCAACAATTAGCAATTATTTTGATATTTTATTAATTACCACAGTAGATCAACAACGGACTTGTATTTGAAATCAATTATATAAATATAATTAACAAGAATTACAATTTTTTATTAAGAATAGTGAAGGACACCAATCCTTTTTAGAGAACTAAATCTAGGAGACACAAATACCCTTCTTTAGGGCACCAACCCTAGGAAGAACCAACTCCCTTGTTTTTAGGGAACCAACCCTAGGAAGCACCAACTCCCTTGTATTTAGGGCACCAACCCTAAGAAGCACCTACTCCCTTGTCTTTAGGGCACCAAACCTAGGAAGAAACAACTCCCTTGTCTTTAGGTCACCAACCCTAGGAAGAACCAACTCCCTTAATTAGTAAAGGATATGAATCCTTCCTTTCTCCCCCCTTCCACCCTCACTGCGTAAGTATCATCAATTCCTCTTCTTGGAATATGCTTTTGTTTTGATCTTCTGATATTACCTCAAATACACTTCTTCTTCATCATTCTTTCTTGCTTATATAGTTTTCCAACTGGTGTGAGCGTTGAAGTATTGTGTCCCTTTATTTTGACCATCACACCTCTTCATTAAATTAACAATAATAACATTTGTCTTTCCTTTATTGTTATTCATACATTATCATGAAATCTTTTCAATTTAATGAGAGTGTTTTTCATAAATTGATCACCCATATGGATCGATTTTGTTTTAAATCAATACTATGCCTCTTTTATTATCTTTTTAATGTATTGCAAGTATTTGATTACTTAAGATAAATCAAGACAAATTATGGATCCTTATCTGGTTCAACGTTCCTTCTTGACTAAGATCAAATTATTATTCTGCGTGTTAAATTTCGCATAAAAACACTTCAAGACCTCTATTCCATACGACCAGAGGAGGTGGCTAAGTGCTAAGCCAAATGATTTCTTAATCACTTATCAATATTGATGGTCATGTTTTATTTTCACATTGAGATGGACGGTTCTCATTCACTTCGGAATTTCGGTCTTCCCCGCTTCAGGATTCTGCCCTCTGCAGTCTTTTAATTCTTCCAGAGAAAATTCCGTCAGAGTGCTTATCAACACTTCCTTTCTTAATAACCTTCACATGTACAGGATCTAGGACCATGGTCTTAAGAATAAATGAGCTCCCACTCTTTGGGTATTCGACTATTCGTGACTCTGGGACTTCAAGCTACTTGAACTATGTATTAGTTCAATCCCTCTGAAGGTTTACCTACCAAATAAGTTATAACACAATGATGACCTCTTGTTGTCGATTAACATCTTATGATTGATATATTGTTCCACTACACTTCATCCAATGGTCATGAGATAACTTGGAGGATCTTATATCAACTACCAACATTAGTTCGTGACTTCTCCCTTCGACGCTTCGAGTAGTTGTTGGTAGGAGAAACTACATATCTCTAAAGAAGAAACTGTCGTAGTGATGTAGCTTGTTGACATCACTGTTGATGTGGCATTGTATGAGTGGCTTCCATGTGTCACCTAGATTCATGAGTTACGTATACCTAAAGTGCCAACTGGACCTTGACACTTGTCACCATCTGATTACGCCATGTGTCCTTGCTTACGTGGATCTCCTGGAGTTTCATATGTCTTTCTTATTTGGATCATTACTCTATATCAAATGGTCTATTTTTCACCCGAGTTCTTAATCCAATGACCCTCATTCACTTTGGGAATTCGGGGCTCCGACCTTTGGGTGAACTTACATGCTTTAAACCCTTTTTCTCCAAAGTGGTCAGTGTTGAAGTTGACCAAAATTGGACCTGCCTATCCTATTCCAATGCACACCATGCATTAACCAGATTTGATTTCCCTCATTTACTTCGAGAATCTAGGGCTCCAGCCTTTGGGTGAACTTACATGTTTTAGAACCCTTTTTCGCCGACGTGGTCAACGTCGTAGTTGATAATCTCCTTTACTTTGTTGTGATCTGATGGTTCCAATATTTCACTCCAAATCAATGGTTGATGATAGTTCATGACTTTGGGGCTTCGGCCTTTAGGTAAACTTACATGTTCTTCGATTCTTTTCTCCAAAGTGGTCAGTGCCCGAGTTGACCGTCTCTTTCCTTTACTGTGATCTAATGGTTCCAATGTTTTCACTCTTGATCAACGGTTTATGGTAGTTCGTTACTTCGGGGCATCGACCTTTAGGTAAACTTACTTGTTCTTGGCTTCTTTTCACCGAAGTGGTTAGCGCCATAGTTGAATGATGCTATAGAATCTTGATATGAAAACTATCATCGATCTTGAAGTGATCCTTAGATTTGATGAATTAATTTTACTTCGTAACTTCGACTTCGACTAAAATTCCTTCATGCAAATTTCCTTCGGTCGATATTATTTGAAGTGGTCAATGTCGGGCTGACCATGTGTATGTCATTTCCACAATCAAATGTCCATGAATCTTAGTAGTTGATATGATGGTATATATTTAATCTAGATCTCACTATCTAAATCATTCCCATATCTTCAATAGATGACCACGATTCTTCTGTTCTTTATGCAAATTTCCTCTATGATCCAATGATCGAAATTTGTTCCAAAAACTACACCAATGTAAAAGATTCCTCCACGATAGTGTTTTTGCAGTGTGTTCTCCCTTATGAGATTCAAGTTAATTTTCTTCTTCTCCTTATTTGACATCAATGGCAATATCATACCACCTTCCAACATTCTCCCCCTTTGACATTGATGGCAACCTTTTTATCTTTGAGATTTCAGCTCTTATCAATTTCATCCCCCTTTGACAACAATGGTAGAGGGGATCTTTCTTCACTCCCCTTGTGGAAATTCTCCCCCTGACTATGTTCCCCTTATGATATGATTTTTGTGGTTTTTAATGAGGTTTTTGAATTACTCCCAATTTTTGTTGAAGATTTTCAAAAGTACTCTTGGAAAATGTTTTTGTGAATATGTTTGCAATTTGTTCTTTGGTGTATACATATACTATTTTAACTACTTTTTGGGTAACCTGATCTCTCACGAAATGATATTTAATTGGAATGTGTTTTCTTTAGAATGCATTACTGGATTTTTAGATATGCTTATGGCACTAGTGTTATCACAATTAACAGTAATGGGATTATCATATCTTATTTGTAAATCTTCTAATGTTTGCTTCATCCAAAGAACTCGTGTGCAACAGGATGCAACATCAATGTGTTATGCCTATGTTGTAGATAGTGATGTGGATGTTTGTTTCTTACTTATCCATGCTACCAGACATTATCCTAGAAAAAATGCTCCTTCAATGGTGCTTTTCCTATCATCTATACTATCGGCCGAATCTGCGTCAATGTATGCAGTTAGATTGAAGTATTTATCTTTTGGATACCATAATCAAAGTTCTAAGGTTCCTTTAAGATATCTGAATATTCTCTTTATTGATTTTAAGTGAGTTTATTTAGGTGCATATTGGAATCTCCCCACGATTCCTATAGCCTGTATGATTTCAGGTCTTGTTGTTGTTGAATAGAGAAAACTTCTAATCATTGATATGTACATCGTTTGTTCCACTATTGGTGAGTCATCTTCTAGGCTTAGTTTACATCCAGTGACCATGGGAGTACTCATAGGCTTATTGTCTTCCATTTGGAATTTCTTTAGCATTTCCTTGACATATTTGTCCTAGAAAACAAATATTCCATTTTTTGTTTGATTTACTTGTAAACCTAAGAAAAAGGACAGTTCTCACAAAATAGACATTCCAAATTCTTCTTACATTTTGGTTACAAAATTTCTTCTTAGTGTAGTAATATTACTTCCAAATATGATGTCATCTACATATACCACCAAAACAATCATGTTTTGATCCTCAATTTTGATGTATAAGTTGTTGTCAGTAGTCACTCTCTTATATGATTGTTTTTGCAGGTATTGATCAAGCCTTGAGAACCATGCTCTAGGGGCTTGTTTAAGACCATACATGGCCTTTTTTAGCTTGCACACATAGTACTAATTTTATGTTAACATGAATCCTTCTGGTTGATCAAGATAGACTTCTTCTTCTATTGTTCCATTAAGGAATGTTGACTTGACATCCATCTGATAGATTTGGAAATTTTTGAAGCATGCAAATTCCAGGAACATTCTGATGGACTCAAGTCTTGCTAATGGAGAAAAAGTCTCTTCAAAATAAATAAATTCCACTTGGGAATATCCTTTGAAAACTAATATGTCTTTTTTCTTTATAATCTCCCCATTTTCATTTAGTTTTTTCTTGAAGATCCACTTGGTTCCTATCACATTCTTGTCCTTGGCTCTTGGAACTAGTTCCCAGGTCTGGTTCTTCTCTATTTGGTCTATTTATTCATTCATTGATTCTATCCAATATTTACTTTTTCTATATTCTTTAAATGATTTAAGTTCTATTAGGGATAACATTGCTTGTTCTGGATCAAAAGTGAGTTTTCTTCTTGTTTCCACTCCTCACTTTTATCTCCAATAATATGACTTCTAGGATGATTCTTTTGAACTCTTTATGATGGGTATTTTAGCAAAGGTGTTTCTTCATTGTCTTCCTCATCAGTATATGGTTCATTTTCATGTGTTTCATTATCATCATCTTATTGCTAAGATTCTACATCATCAACTTTTTGTTGAGATTTTACATCATCATCTTCTTGTTGAGATTTTTTATCAATGTATTGGGATATGCTCTTTTTTAGATCATCTATCTTTACATTGGAACTTTCAACTATATTTAGTAGTCTAATATTATAACATTTGTATTCTTTATTATTAGATGAATATCCTAAAAAATATTCCTTCATCAGATCTTGGATCAAACTTTCCTAAGTTATATTCATCATTCTTAATGTAACATTTACTTCCAAAAGTTCTAAAGTGTTTTACAGATGATGGCCTCTCAAACCATAGTTCATAAGGGGTTTTGTCATGGTTGGGTCTCAATTGATATTTATTAAGTATGTGTACTACTGTGTAGATTGCATCTCTCCAAAATTTTTCGAGAAGCTTGGATTCATTTAACATGGTTCTTGCAACTTCTTGAACTATTGTTCTTTTCCTTTCTACCACTCCATTATGTTGAGGAGTCGTGGGAGATGAAAATTGTCTTTTGATACCATGATTTTCACATAATTGAATGAACTCTTTAGAGGTGAATTATCCTCCATTGTCTGATCTTGGACATTAGATTTTGACATTTGTTTCATTTCTACAAGCGCTCTGTATGTTTTAAACTTTGATGGGTGTTCTATATGGACTAAAAACACACTAAAAACCCTCAATTAAAGTGTCAACCCAGGGTAAGTAAACATAGAGTTGTAGAAAAATATATGCAAAGGTAGAAGGGCTTGTAGTAGTATAGTCTAACTAAGGAAGTGGCTATCTAAGGCTAATCTATTCAAGAAAATCTATCTAATGAGCAAACCCTACTAAGCAACTTTAAACTATGTAACCTAAGTACTTTTGAACCAAGGATCGATGGATAGTTCTAGGAAGGAAAATGAAAACCCTACTAAGAAAACTAACTGAATCATGACAATAAGCAAAAGCAAACTATTTAAGCATAACAATAAACAAATAGCAAAAACAAACTACTTTAACTAGTCTACTTGAATTCAATAAACAACTATCCTATGAAAGTAAGTAAATAAACAAGCAACTATACTATCAAAGAAAGAATAGACAAGTAAGTAATTAACCTAATAAAGCAATTAAACAACTAACTAACCTAGGATAACAACAAGTAAACTAATTAATACTACTCAATAAGGAACTAACTAAGCTAAAAGACAAGTGAACTCTATTCTTAATACAACTATTTCTAATTTACAAAAGGAAATATACTTAATCGAAAGAAAGAAGAATTAACAACTAATTTTTAATCTATGATAAGAAAACTAATCTTTAATCTACCAAAGCAAAAGACTATCTATCCTACAAAAGCAAGAAAGTTATTTTCTGATCTATGAAAGCAAGAAACTATATTTTAACCTATGAAAGCTCAAATATAGTGTTGATGATTTTGTGAATATCTCTGATGTCTTATAATATCACGATGACACTTAACAATGAAAGATAACTCAAGAGGGATAAACTCGATATTGACTTCAATAGAAAAATGAAAAGTGTGAATTAGGCAATCTAGCGAGAACTTAGCAACAACATCAATTACGGAAACAACATCAATTACCCTGCATACCCATGTGATTATTACTCATGCATTAATCATCAACAATTATAAAGAGATTGTGAAATTCAATTGCATTATATACTACGTAAGAAAACTCATAACTAAACTCAATCATTAACTACAAATTGAAATTGCAACCTAGATCTAAGAAAGAAATTGCATGAAGTAAAACTAAGCTAGATCTATTTCAATAATTCAAATTTGAAAAAGAGAAATGCTTGTAAACAGAAATTAAACATTATTCTAGCACATGACATGTAAATTAATGAGTTAATGAATTAGAGACAAGTTAAGAAAAAACTAATTAGTAATTGAATAGGAAATCTAAAAATGAAAACTAGAACTAATACTATCCATCCATTGAAGCATTGTTAAAGAAAACATGAATTAAAATTATGTTCTAAAACTCTATTTTAAACTCTATTTTGAACTTGATTTTGAAAGAATAAAGAAAGTATAATCTACTATCTAATCACACATGGGCTTAGTTTCCAAGTTTGCAAAATCATTTCCACTAATTACAAAGTCAGTGCATATTGACAAGATCCTTCATACTAACCTGCAAAAGGAAACTAGAACAATTAAACTATAACAACAAATTGTATAGCAAAGAAGTAAACTAATAATTCATGTACAAGAAATAAAATAGAAAGACATCTATGCTATGTAATTCATTAAAAAAATCATAGAATAGTTACCCACACTATTGGTGGGCCCCCCAACAAGTCGTGGTCACTCCTCAAATGCACAACACGATCTTCAACAACACAAATTCTCCATTAAAACTAAAAATGCAATCTTACACAATTATGGAAAAATGAAAATGGAAAAACAGAGGAAATCATATTTGTCTCTAACACATAACTTCCTAAAATTCTTGGCTATTGTATGACCACCATGGTGGTATTTATAAGCTTTACAGACTGAGAGGTCAACTACTAGAGGGTCGAACCTCTTCTAAAAATAGTAATTTACATTAATGATGCCCTAACTGCCCAAATGGAGCGAGCCAATAATCACCCAACTTAATAACCCAAATTGAGTTGTCAAGAGTTTGGTATCTGGAGGGGACAAGCACGAGAAAAACCCATGTCTCTAATTCTCCCACCACTGGACTCCAATATCATAACCGCCAAATCACCCATCGTTTTTGTGCAAGATAGAGTGTTAGACGAAGTGTTGGATGGAGTACTGAACTGAGTGCCGGAAGCAAAAACATGTTGTGATTTTGCCCTGGTGTGGATCATAGCGTTTCAGCACAAAATTCCTTCAAAAACTTCTTCAAAGAATGAAAATGCATATATACATTCAACAAAAGTATCTAATTAATGACATAAAATCGATCATATCTCGGGCCCAACATTACCCCCACACTTAAGATTTTGCAGGTCCCACTACAAACAAAAGTAAATTATCCCTCATGATTAAGCTTGCTGAGGAGGACCAGATTTAGAAGCTTCTCCTTCTTGCTGTGAAGACTTTGCCTTATGTCTCTTGTGTTTCTTCAGTTGTGCTCTGAGGCTGCGGTTGGATTTGGTGATCTCATCAAACACCCATTGAAGGGAGTTTAACTTTTCTTGGAGGAATGCATTATCATGATGAAGGTGTGTGTCTATTATCTTCCTTTCTTCCAACTATTGGAGCAACCGAGAATTCTCTTTTTGTAGCTTCTCAATGGCTGGGGAAGAATCATTTGTTTTGAATGAAGGATTAAACCCCTTGAAATATGTAGACAACCTATCATTCTTAGGATATAGGGTAGGCATGGGTGAAGTAGGAGTAATAGGATGTTGATAAGGAGAGGTAGGCTCTGACTTTGTCTTTCTTTGTGGCTCTAATCCACCCACAGAAACTTCCCTAAGTCTCTTGTGAGGGCTCTTAAGATCGGAGGACACTTGGATAGGGTCCGAAGAAGGCAGGGGTTTTGCATAAGTTTTTTCTCTACTGCTTTAGGTACTCTTTCAAAAGGGTCCTTTATTAAATCGATTGTCTCCCCTCCTATTTGTGGGAACTAAAGGAAGGTCTTGTTGAATCACTTCTTGGAGATTTTTAGGTGTGGGATCAAGAGAGATTGAAGGCATCAGGGGGTTAACAATAGGCTTCCTTTGATCTTTACTCTTGGTATTTTTACTCGATGAGGAAGCAGGGGTGTCAACAATCTTTTTGAATTGTTCCGGTAAAGAAATGGTTTGTGCAGGGGGGTTTGGAGTCCTTGGAGAGTGGGGCTGGGATGGAGAGATTGTCCTTATATTTGATGTCTTTTTGTTGTTCTTAATTGTTAAGTGAGGGTTTGCAAATTGATAGATGAATGCATCCCAAGTTTGCCCCTGTTTCTCTAATTCGACTAGAACAAGGAGTTTGATTAAGCCATGGTGGAAGAGGTTGTTGTGGGGATTAGTTATTCTCTTCCTCACTTAAGAGGACATCTTTTCCAATCCCTTTAGAAAGTAGAAGGGAAAATTCAAAGGTTTGTTGAACTGAAAATGAGCTAGCAATATGAAATGACAGGCTTTGAAAGTGGAATATCTACCTTCACATGTGATTAACCTAGTGATGATGATGACAGGGTTGATCAATTCCTCCTTTATCCATTCCTTAGAATATCCTTTTTCTCCTGAGATGTTTTGGAATTCGGGCTTAAAAACCCTATTATAACTTGAGTGCATAGCTGGTTGTTTTTGAACCTTCTATCTCCCATTATTGGAAGCTTCTTGGTTGTAGTAATGGACTCTTTTGAGACCCCACACCCATTGTCTTCCTATCGAAACCAAGAGAAAATTTCATGGAGATGCCATCATCGTGACCTTGTAAGTGGGATAAAAATACCCCCCAACGTGCGCGCAAAAACACCTCTCTGCACTGTCAAAATTTAGGAATGGAAAAAAGATCTGCATAGGAAGAGGGTTCATACCTCTTGGGAATTTTGATGACGTGAAGAGATGGACATAGACGAAATTCACCAAGAGAGGGTGCGATTGGGCCAAGGGATGCAACAAATTGAGAAAGGACCGAGCGTAATTCAAATAGGGGAATGAATGACAGAGGATGAGTGTTATCACTGAAATTTCGTCCGCACATGGCGACAAGAACTCCACATCGTCAAAACAGAAAAGAAGTCATTCATAGCAAGGTTAATTCCACAGCACAGCAAAAAGGGTCAAAACTATACAAAATGGCCAAAAATTGCAAGGCGCTTTACATCCTCTGGGTTCGCGCGCGTATGCGCGTAACAGCTTGGTACAAGGCGTGCATATGTGCACAAGGCGCGGCTGTTGGGCGAAAAACCCACGTGCTTGCTAAACGGTGCATTTATTGAAATTGGTCGGCTTCCCAACCACTAATGGATCGGCTCCCAAGTCGATTTGACACCAAATCCGAGCTCAATCCTCATGGTGGGCTGGTCAAAGACCTAAATGTGCCCTAAAGAGCCCCTTTTCACATTCTAAAGAGGTTACATAATGATCCAATGCTTGGCTATAAAAATCCATGAATGACCACCATTTTCTCAAGGAATTCTTTGTATTGTTATGCTGCTGAGATTGCTAAGGACTCATTCT
>ML785693.1:155608-171307 GCA_009831015.1 Picea engelmannii | reverse complement strand
GGCATCCAAATAACCCCCCGTTATCTGGTTCTCACAATTTCAAACATAGAAGTTGACAAATAGGGAACTTTCAAATCCTCCAAGTCCAGCGTTCCAATCACCATAAGGCAGGGAGATACCTGTGAAGGGTCGAAGGCCGAGGTTCGGTTGTTCTGTGCGTCCCCCCTTGAGGCACCCACCTCTTGGACGGGATCTAGCCTGTGACCCATTTCTTAGGCCGAAAATCTAAATGCCATGCTTGGACCGAGGTACCTAGTGACCAATTGTAGGACATATACCCAGGTGGCGGTTGTGGGCTGCAATCGCACCTTGATTGGATTTTGTGTGGCTATTGGGAGGTATCGCCAGCTCTTTCGGGATATTGCACCCTCTACCCCTCATTATAACTAGTTATTTCATTCTTCACTAGTATCTCTTCCGGTGACTTCAGACCCCACTGTTGAGAGCTATTGGAAGATCCAGTGCTATTTGAGAGGAAGGACATTAAGTCTTCTAGGACACGAGCATTTGATTTCTTTTTTTATTCCCCCACGCGGACAAAAAACCCTCTTACCCACATATATGTTTCTTTTTCATTTTATGTATGATGCACACCTGATTACAGTTTGAATTTGATATATATATTGTAAATATCGTCATAGAAAAAGGCTCTTGGTTCTATATTTCTCTCACCATTTGTTGCACACATTTTTCACACAATTAGTCTGACATCATAGGGGAACCACAGAACCCCCGTCGTTCACGACACTTGCTCAATCTTCCTCCTATCTTAGGTGGAGTATCTGGTCGAACCCGATCACACACTCCTGTGAGTGCCACCATCTTAGGATTAGCTTTGCTTGGTTCTACCTTACTTGGGTCCAATTCCCAAGGACACACAGTCACTCGCTCTCCTTTGCATGGAAGCGGTGGACCCACTTCCTCTCAATGAGGAAGCACCAACCCACCTAGTCCCCATCAAGGGTCAGGTTCACAACACACCATGGATGGAACTAACATTCCTACCCCATTACAAATGCCATACTTGGCCTCTCTCAACATTCTGGATCTCACCAAGCTCACTAATGATCCTATATTGCATGATGCCACATGGCCTGCAATGCCAACCAAACTTCCTTCAGACATACCAAAATTTGAAGGGAAGGCAGGAGATGACTCCGCCAATCATGTCATGACCTTCCATATATGGTGTTATTCCAATAGCATCATGGATAATTCCATAAGACTGTGTCTTTTTCAACGCACACTTACTGGCCCATCAGCCAAATGGTATGTCGAAGAAAAATCAGGGTCCCACACGACCTTTGAATCCTTGGCCAAAGCCTTTTTAACTTTCTTCCAACTACCCATCCGACATGACAATGGTCTAGAACTACTATCCAATTTCAAACAGTCCTCAGCCACCCACATTGCTGACCACATTCATGAGTGGCGTAGGCGACGTAGTCTGTGTAAAGCAGAAACCACCAAACAACAATGTCTTGACTGGTTTCTTCGATCACTTGTCTCTCTCCTCGGGAAGGATGTCGCTTCTACCTTCCCTCAATCCGAAGAAGAAGCCATCAGCAAGGCTCAACAATATGACCTCATTTACGCACAGACAGGGTACTTATACACAGTACTTCCTGATCTTCCCAGACCTGTGCCATTTGGTCAAGACAAACCTGGGATGTCACACTCAGCAGACGGGCTAATAGGCGCCACCACGCACCATAGTCCGCAACCCCAACTACCACCGATGTATGGAACACCTCAATACCCACCGGCATATGGGGACACTCCTTATTTTCCCCCACCACCTTATCAACAACCATATCCTGTTGCTATACCTCCACCCATCAGCAGGCCACCACCGGCACCTTCCATACATCCACCTATTCCCTCAACCAGTGATACCCCCTCAACATCAACTTATAGTACTAGTGAAAGAACGCAGCCTTCCTATGTACCCTATGGGTCGGTACCACCACAAAATCCATATTTCCCCTTTCCCGAGCCTCCACAACCCATGGCTCCCCCACATCCAAACGAAGGGGTGAATTTTGTTCAACCTTCCGCTGCTCAACAATACCAGAATTTTGAACAATTAAACACAGCCAACCCAACTCATCCATCAAACAACAATAGAAAGAAAGGATGGAATAGGAACAACAACAATCCTGTTCAAGGCGGGAATCAACCCCCACAACATCCACCCACTGGGGGCAACCCAAACCAAGGGAACCAAAACCCCCAGGGGGGCAATAAAAACAAACGCCAAGGGCGGAATACTGTTAAAACTATCCACCCTTGTGATCTTTGTGGCATCTATGGTCATTACACTCACCATTGCCCACAGATCGCTGATTTCAAGAGGTTGAAGGACTCTGGGAGCCTTCCCCCTCCTCCTGCGCAACCTGCCCCACAATAGGCACCACAACAATATGCGCAACAACCACCTCCTGCCGTGTTGCAAAATCCTATCCCACATCAAGGTGTCATCAACACCCAGCTGGATGCGCAACACCCCCCACCTCAAGTGGGTCAGTACCATAATCCCAACAATCCAGGAGAACGAACAATTCTCCTCACCAGTGAGGACGAAATTCTTTTGCAAACACGCAATCGTTAGTATCCTCCAATAGTTGAGTCTACTCCCACATCTTTAGAGACAACCCCTACACCAACGGGACCCTCGTTGATGATCCCCCGCCCTTTAGCTGAACCACCATTACGCATCCCTCGCATCCCTTTACACAGGAATGTTCACAACCCACAGGCTAGGGCAACACATAACTACAGTTTGGTAGATGACTTAGCACAATCCCCGACTGCCATGTCAGTTCTGGAAGTCCTCCAGACTTGTCCAACACAACGGAAATCACTACTTTCCACGATGGGAGCAGTCGACCCTGCTAGACTCATCACTTTTGACCTTGATAGCTGCGAACCTCGCCTTCCCGCCGTAGTTGGTATTCAAATACCAGTCAAAATACGGAACATCACCGTCCATCGGTGTATCATCGATGAAGGGGCATCTACATGTATCATGTCCAAAATAATATGGCAGAAACTTGGTTCCCCAGACCTCTTACCCTCCGCCATCACATTACGAGCTTATGACGGACGACCATCATCTCCTGAAGGGCTCCTTCAAAATGTCCCCGTTTAACTCGGAGGCAAAACCATTCTCATTGATATTGAAGTTATCGACGTCACACTCGATTACAATATCTTGTTTGGCCATACCTACATGTATTCTATGAAGGCAGTGGCATCATCCGTCTTTCGAACAATCATGTTCCCCCACAATGGAAATATTGTTACCATTGACCAAGTCTCGCATTATGAGCCTAACCCATCTGCCAATCTTGATAACATTCTTCCACTCATTCAGGACACATATCCACTCATCGAGATGGATCCTGGGATTTTCAAAGATCCATCCTTGTTAGGGACGTACCATGGAGCACCACCACTCCTTCCCCCTAGCCAAGTATGCATCATTTCTTCTAAAGAAAAGCTTCAGGAGGATGTTCATCCTCCTCAGGAGGCTTCAGTCATTCCTAACGTCTCACCAGTCGCAGCACCACTCCCACAGGAGCCTCCTGTGCCCTCATCAACCCCTCTGGTCCACGAAGCAACATCCCCTCAGGGGCCTAATCCCATCTGGGAGACAGTACCCCGACCTCTCACTCAAATTCCCTTCTTTTACCCTCCACCCGGTATAGAAGCTTTCTAGGTAGCCGCAACACTCACCCTACCCAATATGGTGCTAGCCATCCCAGTGTGGTACTTACATCCATTTGAGATGGTCCCTCGCCCACAGGAAGGACTCCCCATGACGATTCCTGTCATCACCCCCACTACCCCCATACTCCCTACCCCCCCTGCTACAGCCGGGGGTAGGCGACAGAAGAAGGAGCCCACAGCTCCACTTCCTCCGCGCATTCCACCACCTTGCGCATTGTGTGACAAAGAGGGCCACCAAACTAACAACTTCCCATCACTACCGGAATTACGGAATTTGATTCCCCCCAGTCCAATCCCTACACCACCCATTACTACTGCTACCACTCAACCTTCCAGTAGTAAAGGGTTGAAGACCAAATTCGCATGTGCCATCTATTCTGAGTACGGCCATTACACACATCATTGCCCAGCACTACCTCGTTTTCGACAAGCATTAGCTATCGTAAGCCAAGACTTTCAGAACAACCCACGCCCTGCCACATCAGCCACAACACCGATCACTGACATTCGCTATGTCACCACTTCAGTCAATGAACGCATGAGGTGCCCTTGCTCTCTTTGTGATTCATTGACTCATTTTACATACCAGTGTCCGATGATCATTGAATATAGGCAACATCAATTAGCCCTACTACACCAACCTACAGCAGAGGTAATTGACCTTACTTCACCACTGGCGGATCTCCACGTCATTTCTCCAGAACCCGAGGCACTCCCAATACCTCCTTGGGTCTTAGATGGCGTATCTAAGGATTTACCCCGTAACCCTCCCAAATCTCCTGTCCATTCCCCCACAGAGATTATTCATCCAACCACCACAGGTACCCCTCAGTGCTTCAACATATGGTTCATGATGAGCAAACCCTCTCCATCTACTTGCACCTCTCCCCTTGCTGCACCAGCAAGGGGAAATCACACAAGAGCTGAGATCACTCCTCATGATCCATTATATTCCCATCATTTCCAATGCGATGAAAACATATTGACAGAGCTACAACATCCAGACGTTCCTTGGGATGCACTACATCATCGGGCACTCTTCCTTCCACAGGAAGCCCTCATGCCTCCTACCCAAAACCCCCTAAAACCTCCCGTATGACCCCCCGTACCTACCCTACCCAAAATTTGAAAACCTATAACTATGCAGGATGTTCATACCACTAACCTGAAACTCGCACGCTGTGAATTAGATCCCTCATGCTCTCGGAATCATGCAATCTCCTCTGAATCTACTCGTCAACTCACTGAAGCAGTAGGTACAAATGAGGTGGCAATGTGGGCCCTATAGCTATATATAGGCATTTTGCCAAACTTCCACTCACCATTCCGGGAGCCCACAGCGTCCATTTTTTGAACCGTCTTCAGTCACAGGATCAGCGTCCCGCCACCTACATCATGACTGTCCCCAGGCCTCTTTTCATCCTAAGCCCCCGAGGTGCCTTTTTTAATATCATGGCCAGGTACGCACGTACATTGTCACATTTATCTCATTGATGTTCATATTTGTTATTCTCTTCAGATATGGTTCACTTTGGGTATTTGGTTGTTCTATGTGCAGGTACTTGATCAGCCTCTCTCCACATCACTCCTTCAGGTATATACTCAGCACTGGCATGTAGTCTCTCCCGCTGTATTGCATTTACATTCCCAGTCACACCCCTTGATTTTGGCCTTTAGGATACCCCTCTCCGGCTCTGCAGTACTCACACCTCCATTTACATTTTTGGGGTACTATCACCCGGTAGCACTCTCACCTACATGAGTGGTCCCATTCATAGCACCTGTTGGCATTTTTGACACTCATGTTGTTCTTCATCACCCTTTAGGGATGGGAGTCCCGGTAGTCTTTCATCATGTTGCAGATCAACCACATACTTCTTCTCCTCATTTTTGCTATCTTCCCATACGGACTCCCAGATCATCGATTCATGGTTATGTTCTTTTTACCTGCATCTCCGCAGGATCATGAACCCACCATTTCATCCACCATCAGTTTGCCCATCTGCAAACCTATCTCCATTTCACCTACCTCATACAAAAACTCGCCAATGGGGTCCCCACCCTTCATCAGTTTTCACAGAACTTTCTGCCCTCCCTGGGGCACTCATTTCACACTGGGGCACCCGTTTCTGTATTTTGTACATCTTTCCCACATTTATTCATTATTTATTGTACAAACGTCTTTTCTTCCCCATATTTACTTTCGTCGTCACTGTTGGAGACCTACTTTCCTTTTTTGGCCACATGCAACCCATCTCACCCTTGGTTGGAGCATTACTTCTCATTCACCCTCACCGACATCGTCTATATCTTCAGAGTACTACCCAGGTCACTTACCATTTATCCTCTGAATTTGTTCACCTTGTCCCACCTCTGGCACAACTGATCCTTGGTCTTGGCATCCCCATGACACTTGACCTTGTCACACGGTTGCGGCCACTATTTGTCTCATACATTCTCCAGCCAAGGGCAGTCTTGAGTCTTCCCACTTCTCGACTTCGTCCATGTACCTCTGCCACTCCCATACCACAGTATATTCCATGAAGTCCTTTGCTTATGGGAGTCACGTCCCCCTTTTGTCGACATCAGCACAATTTTCCAGAAGGGCAACAGTATCTTGATTCTCATTTTCCATTTAATGAGAGATCTCGGACGGCAAAGAGGGAAACACCATTGCCCCCTGATGTCATTGACCCCCATAACATTTGACGCCAACACTTTCTCATGTTGCGGTGGGTATTACTTTGCGACTATTGCAGTTTTTTATTATCCATTGCCAAAGACCCCTGAACTTGGTCGGGCCATCACTGCCCACATCACCGTCGTTTTTTACCTCCGCGACCATTTCCGCTGGTTCAGAGTATGTTCCTTTGCAGAATTGTCTTCTGCCTTTTATCATTCCACCCCTAAGGGCACTGCAGTTTTCTACACCAACACTTCAGACATTTTTCTTCAGAGGTACATCATACGAGCATGGGGCATGCCTGCCTCGTTTGTACACATTTTTATATTGTTAAACACCTTGTATAAGGTCGGGATATACCGGTTCCTTCATTTTCCAACGGATCGCTCTACACGGTCCCACTCTTACTCTCCCTTACAACACCATTTTCAGTAAAAGAAACATTGATGGATTTCGGCTATACGTGTTTCTCCTAACCTCATCCATCAGGGGGCATCTGTTATCACCGAAATTTCGTCCACACGTGGCGACAAGAACTCCGCATCGTCAAAACAGAAAAGAAGTCATTCATAGCAAGGTTAATTCCACAGCACAACAAAAGGGTCAAAACTATACAAAATGGCCAAAAATTGCAAGGCGCTTTACATCCTATGGGCACGCGCGCGTATGCACGTAACAGCTTCGTACAAGGCGCGCATATGTGCACAAGGTGCGGCTGTTGGGTGAAAAACCCGCGCGCCTGCTAAACGGCGCATTTATTGAAATTGGTCGGCTTCCCAACCACTAATGGATCGGCTCCCAAGTCGATTTGACACCAAATCCGAGATCAATCCTCATGGTGGGCTGGTCAAAGACCTAAATGTGCCCTAAAGAGCCCCTTTTCACATTCTAAGGAGGTTACATAATGATCCAATGCTTGGCTATAAAAAGCCATGAATGACCACCATTTTCTCAAGGAATTCTTTGTATTGTTATGCTGCTGAGATTGCTAAGGACTCATTCTTTGGCAACAAACATTGTAGGTTGCATTTCATAAGCTATTCACCCCTCTCTTGAGTGAATAAGCTTGGAGTTCCTTCACCCACATTTTCATCTTTTCTTTGTAAGGAGAGCAATCAGTTGAGGGCCTCAAGAGCCTTCCATTGGAGAGGGAAGGGACCCAAGTCCCCTTTCTCCATTTTGTGTCTTTGGATTTCATCAATCAGATCAGCTAATACATTGGTGATATTGGTCCATTTACATTTGTTTTTCATTTTCTCATATGCTTTTAGTTTTTGTTAGTTTTAGTTTAATTTTTGTTTATTGATTTGTAGTTTCTCTTTCTAACCTTTTACTTCACAGTTGTCATGCCTAGCAGAGCCCAACTGGGCATGTAAGCACTCATCATTTTCTCACACAGTGACGAATTGGGTGCAAACAATGAGTGTGATTTTATTACACAGGGGCAAGGAAAATAGCAAGGGTGAATTGGGATAATAGGTTACCCAACCCATATTTGATTGCACGTATGGTGGAATTGGTTGCACACATGCACGAACGAGTTGCCATGTGTGGGAAATTTCAAATTCAAGGGCATGTTTTTGGGGGCAAGCTTAATGATGCACAATTAGATAAATGTACAAGTCTTTTGAGAACATGTCTAAAGTTTGCATCCTCACTCTTAATTGCCTGCAACCAATTCAATTAAATGTCATTGATTCCTTGTTACCTAGAATTGTGGACAGTTACTGGTGTGTGAATTTGTATCGCACTTCATTTGGCACCTCATACGGAACTTCATACGACACCTCATATGCATCTTCTATGTTAAATACATTTTTACCGCCTATAATGGATAGCCTGCAATATTGAAATTTTTTTGACAGTCACAGTGGTCAAGAGCAAAGATAGAATGCTCCATTGTTGTTGATTTTTCCACCATGCTCACTCAATCCATTTTCATAGGACATGTAATGTCAAAACCCTACAATGAACAACTTATAGAAAGCATAAGACATGTAATTTCAAACCTACAATGTATAGCTTGTAGCAAAAAATAAATCAATAGAGTGGTCTGTTAAGTATATGTTTAGCAATTTATAGCACACAGAAGTTTAGCACTTCAAAAATAAGATGATTGTTGATGTAATAACCTGTATCATGAAAATAATACAAATATTCTTACAAAGATTTATTTCTCTAGGCAATGATCATTTGTCAACTCATGAACCCCTCCCTCACACCTAAGTATTGTGACACCTCACAATCAAAAGTATAGGAAACCAGCTAGTTCTCCTAATAGCTGAAGATTTACAGTATTTCAAGTGTAAATATAAATTTCAAATATTGGTCAGATGAGATGGTTATAAGATGGCCCCACCTATAGGATAAGAGATCCTATATAGAGATAAGAAGAGGTAGGCAAGAGAGATTCAATATAGTCTTAGAGTTATCTCCCAATGGAAAGTTTATGGAGTTAATTAACCTTAGCTTAACCATACATACTTCATGTTAGGTTTTTCTGCAAGTAATGTTGTACATCAGGACAAGTTTAAATTTATTATTTATTTTTGTCAGATTACCATCCTCGCTAGGTAGAATTCCCCGCTTTCAGCAAGTCTGTTCAGTACTCCGACGAGTTTACCTAGTCATACCAAAGGCCGGTACTCGCTGCCAATAGACCTTTTCAGTATCCCGATGGATTAGCGTCTGACACCCTCAGAGACTAGAACTCCGTCTTTTAATATTTTAGTATAAGATTGTTTTATGCAAGAAGATGGGGGGGCAACTCTAAAACCAACTTTTCTTTCTTTTTTCAATTGGGATGGTATTTATGTTAGAGGATGACTTTCCATTATATTACTTAGTGAGTGTCCCTATGTAAGGGGTACATAAGAGGACATGGCCTATCTAAAGATATGGTATAATCAAGCTATTTAGTGTGCAGTGGATGGTGCCATTGAGAAAGAACAAAAAGGTATCTCTAGGCTCAACTCACTTTCTTCTTTTGTAGTTATTATGATGTTTCCATGACTAACCGCTAATTAGACCTCCTTGTTACTCTTTAATAAAGACACTTTACTCACTTACTCAAGTTTGTTGGAAAAAACTATACGAGAGACCTCTAAGCTTTATGGTTATGATATCACTTCCTTAGACAATGGTGAATAGTTTCAAGAGAAACTGCTTTGGAATGCCTTAAGAAAATGATTTTTTTTTCAAGAATATGGCTAATTACAGTAAGTCAATATTCATTTGATTCTTAGCAGAAAACAAAATTCAAGTGTAACAATGTTTTGAAATATGTCCTTGAAATTGTCTACTCCTGGTGAAATAAATATTTACTGAAATCTCTAGAATTGCCTTATTAACAAAATTTAAAGATTATTTACATATGTACAGTAGAAAATTCAGAAAAAAATTCAAGAACAAGGGGGGACTTCCCCATATACTAAGGCCAATGCCTTGTCAGTTGACATGGCCTGTAGAAAATTCTCTTTGGAAATGGGCTTATGATAAAATTTGAGTTGGTGTCCATTTACTACAAAGGAGATGTGTCCATCATCAATTGTTTTGATTTTTATAGCTCCATTGTCATATACAGTGTCTACCTCATAAGGGCCCAACCACTAAGTGGTGAGTTTTCCTTTGAAGGTTTTAAATCGGGAATTAAACAATAGAGTCCAATCACCAGGTTAGAAGTGTTTCTTCTTAATAAACTTGTCATGCCACTTGCTCCTCTGGTTTTGGACTAATTTTGTTCATTGGATGGCATCTTGCCTGATATCATCCAACTCATTCAATTGTAGGTATCATTGTTTTTTAGCCTCATCTAAGTTTAATCCCAATTCTGTGGCAATATGGAAGGTCCTTACTTGGAATTCTATTGGTACAAGTACTTGTTTCCTGTACACTAGCTCATAAGGGGTATGCCCAGTGGTGTTTCTCCAGGTGGTCTAGTATGTCCACAAAGCCTCTGAAAGCCTATCAGCCCAATATCGATGATGTAATTGAACAATATTGGTCAAGATATCTTCCAGAACTTTGTTTGTATATTCTACCTAACCATTAGCTTGCGGGTGGTATGGAGAAGATTTACAGTGTTTAATCCCATATTTCTCTATTATCTCTCTCATCAACTTGGAAGTGAATTGAGTTCCTTGGTATGTATCAATTTCACGACAAACACTGAAGCGGGTAAATATGTCTTCATAGATGAATTCAACAACAGACTTCTCTGTAGCCCTAAATAGGGATTTTGCCTCTACCCACTTGGTGATATAGTCTGTACAAACCAAAATATAGTTCTTCTTACGAGACATGGGTGAAATTGGTCCTACAAAGTCAAGGGCCCATTTTTCGAAAGGTTCTATCATAACTTGGGCACGCAAAGTCATTTTTTCAACTGGCGTAGGTCTTCCTATCCTTTGGAAACTATCAAAACTTATCACATACTTGGAAACATCTTTGAAAATGCTAGGCCAATAGTAACCTGAATGTAACACCTTATATGTTGTGAGTTTGTCAGAAAAATGACCACCACGTGGTTCGTCATGACAACTTCATAGTATTTCTGGTACCTCATCCTCTCAGACACATTTACGAATAATCAACTTAGGACCTGTGAGAAAAAGGTCATAACCAACCCAAGAGTAATTAGCACTCTGTGTAATAATTTTACACTTTTCATGAGGTGACAAATGAGATGGTAACGTCCTAGTAGCCAGATAGTTTTCCATATCTGCAAACCATGGGGTATTGACAGAGAGGGAAAAAAGGTGTTCATTTGGGAAACTATCATCTACAGTCATATCATCATCATCCTCATTTTTTATTCAGGAAATAAAATTAGCTACCAAATTATCCTTTCTAGGTTGGTCAAGCACAGTGATATTAAATTCTTTCAAAACAAGAGCCACCTAGTCACTCTGCCATTAGTTATGGGTTTATTCATGAGAAATCTAATGATGGAATGATATGTATGTATGAATACTTCGTAACCTGTAATGTAATGACGAAACTTGTTGATATCATGAAAAACTGCCAAGAATTCCTTCCCAGTAACTGTATAGTTTAACTCAGCAGGGGACAAATTCTTGCTCACACTATAAATGGCATAGGACCATTGGTCCTTTTTCTACCCTAATACTCCTCCTATTCTGGTGTTGGAGGCATCAATAGATATGTGAAATGGGAGAGTCCAATTGGTCCCTCTAAGAACTGGTTCCACAGACAACTTATCTTAAAGGCAGTTTGACACTGCTCAGTCCAAACAAAATCAACATATTTTATTAACAATCCAAACATAGGTGCAACAACCTTTGTAAAATTTTCAATAAACCACCGTTAGTATCTGTCATGTCCAAGAAATCTTCTCACCTCTTTCTGAGTCTTTAGGGGTGGAATTTTGACGATGACCTCAATCTTTGCAAGATTAACTTTTATCCCTTCAGATGAAACATGATGTCCTAGAACCACTAATTCAGTTAACAACATTTTACATTTTTCATGAATTAGATATAGGTTCATTTCTTGGCATCTGATAAGGACTTTTTCTAACTTGTCTAAGGATTCTTGGTAACTGTTGCCATAGACTGTGAATTCATCCATGTAGACCTCCACACAATCATGAATAAGATCAGCAAATATCCCTAGTACTGCTCGTTGAAATGTGGCAGGAGCGTTACATAATCCAAATGGTAAGACCCTGTAGGCATAGGTTCCCTAAGGAAAAGTAAAGGTAGTCTTTTCCTGGTCCTCAGGGGATATAATAATTTGATTTTACTCATTGTACCTGTCTAAAAAGGAAAACTACTTCTTTCCAGACAAGGTACCCAGAACTTGGTCAATGAAAGGAAGAGGAAAGTAGTCTTTCAGAGTGGCTTTGTTGAGTTCACGGAAATCAAAACAAATTCTCCATTTCCCTGTCACTTTATTTGGAACCACTACAAGTGGGGATACCCACTTACTGTTGGATATGGGATAAATAAATCCAACATTTAATAAATTTTGGATATCCTCTTTTACTATATCTTTGAGTGTTGGTTTCATCCTTCTCTAGGGTTTCCTAACAAGTGTTACTTCCCCATGGGTATATATGTGATGGATGCATGTGTCAGGGTGTATACCCTTCATGTCAGTGTATTCCCAGACAAATTCTCCTAATTGTTCTTTAAGAATACTTACTAACTGTTTCTGTTGGTTTGCATCTAGCCTGAAGTTTATATGTAAAAATTTCCCTGGACTAATCTCGTAGGGCATAGTATAAGACATGGAAGACCCATATATCTAGAAGATAAAATATGTCGAAGACAAAATGGATGGGTCCAATTGTTCCTAAAATTATTCCCCAAATATGTATTCAAATTGGGGGAAATACTGTGGAAAATCCACACATGTGATAGCAGAAATAAACTGGTTTAGCACATTTTTCGTTCTGTGCTCCTGAAGTTCCCATGCATGGTCACTTGGAAATACGGTTTCTTCCCAGTCCTCATTCTCATATGGAAATTAAATCCACCATAGATTCTCCATGATAGGTTGAGCCAAAGGATATATGGTGAGCTTTTGGATAGAGAGTCCATTCGAGATGGTCATTTCTCCCTCTCTACAACAAATAAATGAATTGGCTATGACTAGGCAAGGTCTTCCCAAAATGACGGGATGGAATTTGTTAGGATCCTTTCAGTGGATAACAAGGAATTGTATTGGGTACTCCCATGAGGCTAAAGTAACCATGATATCATCTTGAATTCCTTCAGGTATAACCCTAGTCTTATCTGCTAATTCCAAAATGGTAGGGGTAGGCCTAACAAGAGGTTGTAACTGCAATTGCTCCAAGGTAGCAGCAGTCATAACATTAATGGTTTCCCCTAAGTATATGAGAGTATTCCCAATGGAAACCTCATTAATGGTTATAATCACTACAAGGTTTCTAGGGTTCCCATATTTTTCTATCTTTGGCTGCTCTGATATGTATTCGAAAAGATCTCCTATCAAGTGTATTGTAGGTGGGTCCTTTTGCTTCCTACTTGGCTTCTTAATACACAATTATTTGACTACCTTACTGTAGACTGGAATGTCTTTAATGGATTGAAGAAGGGGAATCTTGACACAAATATTATTCTATTCATTCAAGATGTCAAATTCTGGTCAGGTGGTAGGTTTCTCGATTACCAATCTGTCTGGATAAGGAGGGGCCTTCGTGCTTTGTGAAGGCTCATTTTGGGGAATATTAGGTTCTTGGTCCTTAGGGATAATAACATCTTCCCAGCTAGTGTCATTTGTGGGTTGTTTGGTGGTTTTTTCTTCTTCTTCTTCCTGGATGACTACAAAAGGTCTCTTCTTATCCAGAACTTTTCCTGATCTTAGTTGAATTTCCTGTAATGGAACAGGAGTAATAACATATGTCAGGACGGCATGTATCTCAACATTGTGAAGAGATTGAGGGGGATTATTATTGGGATTGGGAACTGGTTGTTCCAGGATTATTTTCGGTATTGGGGAGATTTCATTATGATATTGTAGTGGTTTTTGTTGTGGAATAGGAGGTAGAGGTGGTGGAACAAAACCTAAAAAAAGTTGCGAAGTGTTTGATGGAAACTGAGGATAAGGATGGTTGGGCATAGGGACAGGTGGAGCTTGAGTTTTTCCTTGGTTATTACCTCCTCTCCATCCTTGAAACCATGGGTGTTGGTACTGAGTAGACCAATTTTTCCAACCTAGTGAGTTCCACTATTGTTGTTGTTGAAAATATGGTGGAACTTGAGATTGTAGATCTGGGTATGTGGACTAGTTTCTAGGTTTCCATGGCCTCCTAGGTGCATAAGAAGATTCCCCAGGATATCCACTCCTATAGATGACTAATAAACCGGGCAATGATGGACATTTTTTAGTTGAGTGGTCTTCCGTAGAGAAGCCACAAACTGAAATGTTATCCAATGGGCATTCCCTTGATGAATGCTTCCTCTTGCATCTTGGGCAATATATGCGCATTGCGGCATTTTCCTCCTCCTGTTTCTTTTTAATTTTGAGGGTGTCCAACTGGTAACCTATTGTGCTTAAGATGTCTGTCTTGAAGTTCTCTAAAAGGTTCCCTATCTCTTCTCTCATGATACCACTTGAACTAACTAGTTTGAAGTTTCTATTATAAGGGTCCCAAACATTCTTTCCTTTTTTAGCTCTACTCCTTGATTAATTTTTACACATTTCACATATTTCGGAAAATGGTTTATAGGAGATGTCACTTGATTCCATCAGGTTAAGCATCTCTAGATATTCTTCTGAAATTACCTTAAGTAAAAGAGCCCTAACTGCATCCTCTAGGAGGTCATGGTATTTTGACTTCTGGGAGATATAACCAAATATTTCCATATAATCTTCAAGGGTATCGTCTTCTAACTGTTGGATTTTAAAGTTGTCATTACAAGACTCCTTAGTCTTGCAGTAGTCTTGGTACTTTTTAAGAAAGATATCTTTCATGGCTTCCCAGGACCTAATACTAGATTCTCCCAACCGCATGAACCATCTTAGTGCAGAGTCTTTGAGGGTGGCAGGAAAGAGTTTTAGTTTCTGGGCATCTTTTACGTAGTTGCATCTCCTACATAAGATGTTGAATTCAAATAGGAAGGTTTCTGGATATTCATTTTTTTTACCATAAAAGGTAGGCAGTGCTGAGAGAGGAATATTCTTCATGTTGACATTTGGGGTGGTGTCCAAAATTGGAAACCCGAAGGTAGTTTCGGTTTGGTTTCCAGTTTCTTCTTCCTCCCTATGTCTTACAATGTTGTGATCCTCCTGATCATCCATGTTGGTTTGGTTTCCAAAAAGAGAGTACCTAGGTGTTTTTACCTTTGAAGAGAACAAGGTTTCCCTTTGATAAAAGGGTATTCCTATTGACTGGATGTTTGGGACTCTACTCAAGCCAATTGAGACTATTGGTGCCAAGGTTTCCATGTCAGTTTGAGAGATAATTATATTGGCTGAACTACCAAACAAAATATTCAGTTGTTCAAGGTCTATGATGTCCTCAAAGTTAGGACCTCTTGGTGGTTGTGTAAAAGAAAAGGTTGTATTGTTTGGTTCTGTGGAAGGCTCGAGTGGTCTTGACTTCTATCCCAATATGATTGATGCTTCTATTTCTTGTTCTATAGTGCTCCCTGTGTTAGTCTCTTCAGAGACTTGTCTATCTCTTTGATTTGAGCTAGCTCCTATTTTTCAGTATCGTTCTATGGATTTTATGAGTGGAACGTCCCTTCCCCCAAAAAGGTCAGAAGGAACCTTGGTTGAAAGGTCTGATTTAGATT
>ML785693.1:134376-155579 GCA_009831015.1 Picea engelmannii | reverse complement strand
ATGAAAGAAAAAAAAAAAAAAAAAAAAACTACCATTGGGGTTGGGGGAGACTACAATAACATATGCACAGGTTCTTACATCTCATCTTAAAGTTCCCTCGCCACCAATCTAATTCTAAGGTATAGAAATGATCTATTTCCTAACTATTTCATACCTTGAGACAACTCCCCGACAACGATGCCAAAATGATGGGTGTTCTATGTGCACTAAAAACACACTAAAAACCCTCAATTAAATTGTCAACCCGGGGTAAGTAAACTTAGATTTGTAGAAAAATATATGACAAGGTAGAAGGGCTTGTAGTAGTATAGTCTAACTAAGGAAGTGGCTATCTAAGGCTAATCTATTCAAGCAAGGCTATCTAATGAGTAAACCCTACTAAGCGACTTTAAACTATGTAACTTAAGTACTTTTGAACCAAGGATCGATCGATAGTTCTAGGAAGGAAAATGAAAACACTACTAAGCAAACTAACTGAATCATGACAATAAGCAAAAGAAAACTATTTAAGCATAACAATAAACAAATAGCAACAACAAACTACTTTAACTAGTCTACTTGAATTCAATAAACAACTATCCTATGAAAGCAAGTAAATAAACAAGCAACTATACTATCAAAGCAAGAATAGACAAGCAAGTAATCGACCTATTAAAGCAAGTAAACAACTAACTAACCTAGGACAACTTCTACAACAAGTAAACTAATTAAGACTACTCAATAAGCAGCTAACTAAGCTAAAAGACAATTGAACTCTATTCTTAATACACCTATTTCTAATTTACAAAAGGAAATCTACTTAATTGAAAGAAAGAAGAATTAAAAACTAATTTTTAATCTATGATAAGCAAACTACTCTTTAATATACCAAAGAAAAAGACTATCCATCCTACAAAAGCAAGAAAGTTGTTTTCTGATCTATGAAAGCAAGAAAATATCTTTTAACCTATGAAAGCTCAAATATAGTGCTGACGATTGTATGAATATCTTCAGTGTCTTATAATATCACGATGACACTTAACAATGAAAGATAATTCAAGAGGGATAAATTTGATATTGACTTCAATAGCAAAATGAAAAGTGTGAATTAGGCAATCTACCGAGAACTTAGCCATTACGGAAACAACACCAATTACCCTTCACATCCATGTGATTATTACTCATGCATTAATCATCAATAGTTATAAAGATATTGTGAAATTCAATTGCATTCTATACTACGTAATAAAAAGCATAACTAAATTAAATCATTAAATACAAATTAAAATTGCAACTTAGATCTAAGAAAGAAATTAGATGAAGTAAAACTAAGCTAGACCCATTTCAATAATTCAAATTGCAAAAAGAGAAATGGTTATAAATAGAAATTAAACATTATTCTAGCATATGACAAGTAAATTAATGAGCTAATGAATGAATGACTAGTTAAGAAAAAACTAATTAGTAATTGAATAGGCAATCTAAAAATGAAAACTAGAAGTAATACTATCCATCCATCAAAGCCTTGTTAAAGAAAACATGAATTAAAATTATGTTCTAAAACTCTCTTTTAAACTCTATTTTGAACTTGATTTTAAAAGCATAAAGAAAGTATAATCTACTATCTAATCACACATGGGATTAGTGTCCAAGTTTGAAAACTCGTTTCTACTAATTACAAACTCAGTGCATATTGACAAGATCCTTCATACTAACCTGCAAAAGGAAACTAGAACAATTAAACTATAACAACAAATTATATAACAAAGAAGTGAATTAATAATTCATGTAGAGGAAATAAAATAGAAAGACATGTATGCTATGTAATTCATAAAAAAACTCATATAATAGTTACCCAGACTGTTGGTGGTCTCCCCAACAAGTCATGGTCACTCCTCAAATGCACACCACGATCTTCAACAACACATATTCGCCATTAAAACTAAAAATGTAGTCTTACACAATTATGGCAAAATGAAAATGGCAAAACAGAGGAAATCGTATTTGTCTCTAACAAAGAACTTCCTAAACTTTTTAACTATTGTATGACCACCACGGTGGTATTTATAATCTTTATAGACTAAGAGGTCAACCACTGGAGGATCGAACCTCTTCTAAAAATAGTAAATTACATTAATGATGCCCTAACTGCCAAAATGGAGCGAGCCAATAATCACCCAACTTAAAAACCCAAATCTAGTTGTCAAGAGTTCAGTAGCTAGAGGGGATGAGCATGAGAAAAACCCATGTCTCAGATTCTCCCACCACTGGCCACCAATACCATAACCGCTAAATCACCCATCATGTTTGTGCAGGACGGAGTACCGGACTAAGTGCCGGAAGAAAAAACATGCTGCAATTTTTCCCTGGTGTGGAACATAGCGTTTTGGCACAAAATCCCTTAAAAAACTTCTTCAAAGCATGAAAACGTATATATACATTCAACAAAAGTATCTAATTAACATCATAAAATCGATCATATCTCCGGCCCAACAAACTTCTCAAAGGATCATGATTTTTCTTTTAGATAGAACACCCATGTCAATATTATGTAATCATCAACAATCAACATAAAATACTGTTCACCATAATTACTTTTAGTTTTGGTAGGTCCACATTGATCTGTGTGAATAAGTTCTAATGGTTTTGCTGTGGAATGCTCTTTTGTTTTGAACCTAACTCTTGTTTTCTTTCGTATTTGACAACGTTTACAAATAATTCAAGGCTTAATCACTTTTGACAGGTCCCTAACCACTTATTTCTCATTGGATTTGATCAAGTTGTCAAAGATTAAATGTCCCAACCTTCTATTCCATAGCCAACTTTCATCTACTTCACTTAAATAACATTTTTCTTCTTCATCTATATTAAGGATGTACACATTGCTAGATGTTCTTGGTGCAACTGCCACTAGCTTTCTAGTGTCCTTTTTTCTGATCTCACATTTTTGAGAATCAAAAGTAAGTATGTGACCCTGATCACATGTATGACTTACACTTAGGAGATTAGGTTTGAGATTTTCTACCAGCAGTACATCTTTTTCTTTGGTTTTATTATTTCCTAAAATGACAGAGTCTTTTCCTAGTATTTTGGCTGACATATTATCTCCAAAAGTTACTTTTCCTTTTCCTTTCTTGTTGAACTTGAGAATTTTTCTTTGATCTCCAGTCATTTTTTTGGAACATCCACTGTCTATATACCACTAATATCCTTGATTTCTTCATATAAGGCTATATTGCACTCATTTTTCTTTTTCTTCCATACTTTTTTATTATTGGGAATATTTATCCTTTTATCATATTTTGGCAATCTACATTCACTAGATTTATGACCGTATTTGTTTCATTTGTAACATTCAACATTGTAGTCTTATAAGGGAGGTAAGGAGTTATAGTTTCTTCTTTTTGCATTATCCTTATTACTTCCATATCTTTGAACATTTCTTGGATTGTACTCTCTATAAGATTTACAGTGTATCACTTTATGTCCAATTTTTTTGCAGGAATAACAATAACCAAGGAGATATATTGGTTTTTTTTGGAGGGATTCCTTCTAATGATTCTATTCTTTTCATTATCTTTTTCATTAGTATAAGGTGCATATTTATGTTTATTTGGGATAGTTTCAAATGGTATTGTTCTTGTTTTGTTTTGTTTTCTATTTATGGGTTTCTTAAGAACATATGCATAGCCAATTTTGTCATATTCTTGTTCTGTAGAGGGATTATATCCTAGTCCTGTCTTATCATTTGATGATTTATGACTGCTAATAATGTTATTCAATATTTTTGAGTTGTTTTCAAATTTAGACTTAATATCTTCTTTTTCTAGTTTCCCTTTTAGTTGAACTATTTCATCCTCCAATACCTTACACATTTGTTGTTTTTCACTAATTTCTTTATTCAATATTTCTTCTTTTATTTTGGTTTCTTGGAGTTGATTTTTTAACTTAATAATAAATTGTTCTGACTCACTGATGGTTCTGGAAACTTCCTTCTCTCTTGATTTAGTAGATTCTTCAATTTCTAGAAGCTCTTCCCTTAGTAACCTATTTTGTTTTTAGTTTTTATTAGTTCTTCAATTACATGAATGAATTCTCCTTCAAGGTTCACTTCTTATTCATCTTTCGAATGATTATCATATTGATTTTTTATTCCCATAAATAGAAGCTCTGGCTCCTCTTCTTTATTTTCTTTCGATGAACTACTTTCTTCTTGGGTAAAGAATGTTTTCTTTTTCTTGTAGAACTTATTATTATTATTATTATTTATTTTCTTATGATATTTGAAGGTTCTTTCATCATAACTTTCCTCATGTTTAGGATGGGGACATTTATTGGCAAAGTGTCCAATTTTTCCACAGTTGAAACATATTACATGAATCTTTCCTTTGTATTTCCTAGTCCCTTTCTTGAGTTTCTTTACGAAGTTGCCAATTTATTTATCAAATATATTTGATAACTTGTCATTGGTATTTTTCTCCTATCCCATATTTGTTTTAGATGTTTTAAAGGTTGTTTCTCTTTTTGATGGTTTTTTATTCCCTGTTCTCATCTCATATGCTGTAAAAATTCCATGAAGATGATCTATTGTGAGTTTTTCAAGTTCTGGACTACCTTCAATTATAGAAATATTGGCATCATATCTCATAGGTAATGACCTTAATATCTTTTGTACAAAAGGTTTATCGGTAAGTTCTTCTCCTGTTGCTCTTATTGAATTAACTACCTCATCTACCCTATGAAAATATTCAACAATGTTCTCTTCTTATTTTATTTTCAAATTTTCAAACTGATTTCTATAGGTTTGTAGTTTGGCTTCTTTGACTTTACTATCTCCTTCATATACAACTTCCAATTTGTCCCAGATTTCCTTTACTGAATTACAATGCATAACCTTCACATATATAGAATTTGTCAATCCTCCTAGAATGGAATTAATTGCTCTTGAGTTGTCATTGTAGCTCTTCTTTCTTGCAGTATTTGTGGGTGGATTGGTTTGTGCAGTGTAACCATCTACAACAGATTGCCAGACATAAAATCCAAGAGCCAACAAGAATATTTTAGTTCTTATTTTCCAGAGAGCATAGCCACCTCCATTGAACAATGGTGCGTTGTTAGAAGACATTACTTCTTGCTGATCCATTTCTTTTAGGATCTACCTTCCAATTATTAGACCATGATGAAGGAAATCGATCTGATACCAATTGTTGGAAACACTGAGAGGGGGGATGAATTAGTATTACACTTTTTTCAACAATTAGAAATTATTTTGATATTTTATTAATTACCACAATAGATCAACAACATACTTGTATTTGAAATCAATTATATAAATATAATTAATAGCAATTACAATGTTTTATTAAGAATAGTGAAGGACATCGATCCTTTTTAGAGAAAAAACTCTAGGAGACACAAATCCTTTTCTTCAGGGAACCAACCCTAGGAAGCACCAACTCCCTTGTTTTTAGGGCACCAACCCTAGGAAGCACCAACTCCCTTGTCTTTAAGGAACCAACCCTAGGAAGCACCTACTCCCTTGTCTTTAGGGCACCAATCCTAGGAAGCACCAACTCCCTTGTCTTTAGGGAACCAACCCTAGGAAGCAACAACTCCCTTAATTTGTAAAGGATATGAATCCTTCCTTGCTACTCCCTTCCACCCTCACTACGTAAGTATCGTCAATTCCTCTTCTTGGAATCTACTTATATTTTGGTCTTCTGATCTAGAATAAACAAACATTTATTCTTTACCATTCTTTCTTGCTTATATAGTTTTCCAACTGGTGTGAACGTTGAAAAAATTTGTCCCTTTATTTGGACCATCACACATCTTCAATAAATTAACAATAATAACATTTGTCTTTCCTTTATTCTTATTCATGAATTATCATGAAAGATTTTCAATTTAATGAGAGTGTTTTTCATTAATCAATCACTGATATGGATCGATTTCATTTTAAATCGATCCCATGCCTCTTTATTTCATTCTTGGATCTTAGATTTTTAATGTATTGAAAGTATTGGATTACTTAAGATAAATTAGGACAAAGTACACATCCTTATCTGGTTCAATGTTCCTTCTTGACTGAGATCGAATTCTTAGTATGTGTGTTAAATTTTGCACAAAAAAAATTCGGGACCTCTATTCCATACGACCATGGGAGGTGGCTAAGTGATAAGAAAAATGAGTGCTTAGCCACTTATAAATATTGAAGATCATGTTTTATTTTCCCATTGATATGGATGGTTCTCGTTCACTTCAAAATTTCAGCCTTCGACCCTTAGGGACTCCACCTTTGTAGTATTTTAATTCTTCCAGAGAAAATTCCATCGGAGTGCTTATCAACACTTCCCTGCTTAATAACCTTCACATGTCCAGGAGTTAGGAACATGGGCTTAGGAATAAAGGAGATCTGACTCTTCAGGTATTCGGCTATTCATGACTCCGGGACTTTGGGCTACTTGAATTATGAAGTACTTCAATCCCTCCGAAGGTTTACCTACCGAATAAGTCATAACAAGACGATGATCGCTTGTTGTCAGTTAACATCTCATGATTACTCTATCCTTACACTATACTTGATATAATGTTCATGAGAGAACTTGGAGGATCTTAGATAAACGACTAGCATTAGTTCGTGTCTTCACCCTTCGACGCTTCGGGTAGTTGCTAGTAGGAGAAATTGCATATCTCTAAAGGACATACTCCCAGAGTGACATATCTTGTTGACATCACTATTGATGTGGCACTATTTGAGTGGATGCAACGTGTCACCTATATTTTTGACTTACGTATACCTAAAGTGCCAACTGGACCTTGCCCCTCATCACCGTCTAATTGTGTCATGTGTCCTTGTTGACATGGTATTGCTGACGTGGATCTCCTGACATGTCATATGTCTTTCTTCTTTGGATCATTACTCTGTATTGGATTGTCTATTTTTCATCGGATTCCTTGATCCAATGACCTTCATTCACTTCATGACTTCGAGGCTCCATCCTTCAGGTGAAATTACATTTTTTTGATCCAGATGGATATTTTTTGCCACCCACCTATTCCAACTGGCTCCTCGTGTCCATTTTTGTTCAACATGTATTTTTGTACTATTTTATAATTGTGAGTTTTACACTTCTAGTGTTTTATAAATCCTCACACATTCTCCAAGTGGATATGGGTGGCCTCTCGCCTAATACAACTGGCCTATTTTGTATGTTTTCATATCAACACATCTTGTTGTACTTTCAGGGCTATTTTGAGGCCCTAACATTGTTTTTTTGACTCGACATAGTCAGACTGTAGACAGAGTCAGAGTCTGATGGAGAAATGTGTAGTTCTTTAAAATACATTTCCAACAGGCTATCACATGCCTAAAATGGAGGTTGTATGCAAAATTTATGACCCTAGGAAGTTGAGTTACCAAATTACACCAACTTACCCATAGGGCCCACATGACGTTTGGCATTTCACCTTCTAGGGTTAGGTTTTTGGATGTCTAGGGTTTTGGAATTCATGAGTAATATGAAAAGGGCCTATGGAGCCTTATTGTAATCCATTCATTTTAGAAGGATGCATGTAGCAACCACATCTCTTCTCAGAGATAACTACCACCATTCGAGAAAGTTTCAGTTCTGCAGTTTTACAGTTTCAGCCTATTCCATTATTTAATAGAATATATTGTTCACTGAATATTTTTGTTATTCTTCTTATGTCTGTGTTTATGGTATTCAGTTTGTAATCATTTCGTTCTTCTCCTAAATATGGATCAGTGGTATCAGAGCAGTCTGCTCTTCATTTATTTTTCTTCATGCATGTCCCCGACAAGGTCTAGGTACAAGAAGTTGGGACTCGAACCAATCGATCCATTACCATATCGGCCACTCTGAACCCAATAAAAACCCATGGTAAATGAAAGTAAATATGATGGATCAGGATATCTTATTAAAAAATTTCTCTAGGAAGCCCTCATGCGATAAAGGAACAAAATTATGGACAACTTCGCACAGATCCTTCGACAGTTTCCCACGAGAGAAGCATATTCATCAGGAGGCCATGCAACCCCCTTCAAGGTATAGGTAAATTTTGATATTCCATTATTTGAAGGACTTATATATGCGGATGTTGTAGATAAATGGTTAAATCTGCTCGAAGGATATTTTTTAGTCCACAATTTTTACGATCGGGAAAATATCACTTTTGCACTCCTCAAGGCCATTACCCATGTTAAATACTAGTGGGATACCTACTCTGAGCAAAGGGTCATGGAGGAATCTGCAATTTTTTTGGTGGCCCCTACATGGGATTCCTTTCAGGACACCATTAAAGAACAATACTACCCTGTTGGAAGCTATGAGGACCAGTACACCAGATGGACCACCCTACATCAAGAAAGGGACCAGACAGTACCAGACTTCACCAATATTTTCCATACCCTCTGCACCAAATTGGGTATCAAATATTTTGAGTGTCATCTGGTGCTCAAATACCGTGGTTGTTTTCATAGATACATTCAAACATAAATGGAGTTCTTGGACATCGCCTCATTGGGCACAACTTATAGATATAATGTCAAGATCGAGCAGAAATGACAAGAGTTTGGATCTGCAAACCCCTCACATTCGAAGCAGGGAAAAGGAAACCCCAACCCACACAATAGGGGACCAATTCGAGATGGTTTCCCTTAGGACAATATTTTGAAGCCGCAACAAAAGAAGGGCAATGCGAAGACGAAGAAGGACACATGAAAATGGTTCGAGTACCATAAAATTTCTTGGCACAACATCGATGAATTTTGCTCCAAGAAGTCCCTCGTGGTCGAGCTGAAGGCTTCTGAGTCATTGGTCGATTCGAATTCAGAGTCAAATCTTGAAGGAGGGAAGCAGATTATCAATGTTGAACCCAGTGCCATAGTCACTACCACCAAAGTTTGGACAAGCGAACCAGAAGAACCAGAGGAAGGGGAATGCCTCTTTCACTCAGATATGTGGGTCAAGGGGGATTCGATTCACTTCATTGTCGACAACTATAGTTAGAAGTGTTGTCATTATTACAGGCAAAGTGTGCTTTTCATTGATGGCAAGAACAACAATGAATATGTCATGTTTACAGGCAATAACAACAACAATGATAGTATGATTACAAGCAGAGTGTGCAACGATGACAAACAAGAAAGAAACAATGATAGCATTGGGAATGACAAGACCATGAGAAATTTTTGTCTACAAGCTCAGGAGGATAACTACAGGGCACAAAGTTGGATTTTTGAGAGATCCAAAGGTTATCATGAAGGCTGCAAGGAGTGTGCGCAGGATTCCTTAGAATTAGTGAGTTTGTAGAAGGAATCAAGCTCAAGAGGGACAGAGGCTTGGAAGTGTTCAGAGGAAGGACAAGGGTTGAAGTCAGCTCGTGGAGATAAGCTAGAAGAGAAACACCAAAGATAGATCGAGCCATCGATCTAAGAACATGATCAATGAACAACATATGGTTCACGTCAAAAGTTGCGAGAAAGTTACCGTTTGGGGAATCTCACTTCAAAAGAATTGACAACTTGAAAGTTGAATTACCCAAAGCTCGAAATATGAAATGAATGTGGACCATCGGATCTGGAGAAAATGTGATGACTGTCGGATTGAATTAGTGGAAGGATAGGATAAGCAAGGGATGATATTTGATATCACGATCACCTGAATATCCGTCAGTCGTTAGATCGAATAAATTGAAGGGTAAGTTAAATGGGGCTTAAAGGGTTGATAATTTGATTATCTAAATACATGTCAGTCGTCAGATCATTTTTGAGTGGAAGGATAGGATAAGTTAGAAAAGATGCATTGAAGACATATCAGGCCATTGTTCTAAGATCCTGATCCAATGAACGACATTCGTTTCGGGTATAAATATTCGAGGAGGTTAAGCTCCGGAAAAATATCACTTCATATTTTTTAGTTTGAGATTTGAAATCCCGAAGCCCAGAGACCCGGAGAGATGAAATATGTTATTGACCATCGGATCATCCAAATAATATCCTATCCATCAGATCATCCAAAGAATACCTCAAGCATCAGATCGTCCGAAGAGAATCTGGGCCATCTGATCCAGAGTGTAAGTTTGAGATTTGAAATCTCCAAAGTCTGAAGAACCAGAGAGATGAAATAACTCCTCGACCATTGAATCATCTGAAGTAAATTTCGACTGTCAGATCATTCTAAAGTGGAAGGACAGGATAAGTTAGGAAAACGGAACATGAATCTCTGTGGCTGACAATCAGGGACTCAGATCTACGGTTGATAGGGCATATTAGACCCCCTTGAGCTTTATGCCTTTAGCCATGGGGGGGGGGTCCAAGATGGTGGTATTTTCCATGTGGGACCCTCATAGGTTTCACCTCCCTGTTAACTCGATCCCCCCTCACTCATTACTAGTTACCTCCTAAAACCCCCTTCGAGCAAACCACAAAACCACTCATACATACCACCTTCGCACTCTGACGTCACACTCCACTACCCGCTACACATGACACTCCACTACCGCGCTCTACCTCCACACCCTACTACACAACCTACATGTCTCACCCATGTCAACAGACCACCTCATCTAGGATATGTGGCAGACCACGTCAGGAAGGACACATGGTAGTAATCCACATACTTCGAGTGGAAGTAAAGTTTGAGATTTGATATTTCAGAAGTCTGGAGACCCGAAGGAGATCCCGACCGTTTATCTGGTTGAAAGGTCAAATTCCGGAAGTGAATGAGGACCATTGATGTGATGAGGGACACGTGTTAGTGCATTTTCAACTCCGAAAGTTTGGCATATGGGAAAAGCGAGGTTTGAGATTTGAAACTCCTAGAGCTCGGATCACGAAATAAATCACAGTCATTGATTTAGGGAGGTTAGATCTAATCTGCATATCATGAAAGGACAGATCTGAACCATTCATTCAGGAGCACCATCAAGATCATGAGATTGACGGTCCCATCGCATTACAGGGCTAGAACATGCTCGAGTCTTAATGTTTATTGAGTGGAACGCAATCGAAACCACACTTTTTGAGAAAGGATGCATGGAGGCTCGTAGTGAATTGTGGGGCGAAAAGTAGGTTGCCCTCAAACCACCTATGGAATCGCCCACAATCACGTGGTCACATGATATTATATCCCAAGTTCATATCGTGAAACAGATCTAGTGCTCACTAAACTGAGATCGGGAAGGGCCTTTTGAATAGGCATCTGGTCACCGTCGATGGTCATGTGAAGGAAGAGGCTTGGAAGCCAAAGAAGCCAAAATGACTCTTTGTAACTGACGGAACAGAGTGATTATACCTGCCAAAGAATTTTAATAGCTTCAGGGTGATCACCATAGGAGCTAAAGAGTCTCGAGGTAACTGTCAGTGGAATGAAGACTCATCATAGAGACAATTGATAGATGGAAAAGAGTCGAAGACTATAACTTCCATAGAAGTCAAAGAATCTCAGGCTAATGATCACTGATGAAGAAAATACTCATCATGATCACTAGAGAGAACAAATATTTAGGTGTATGATCTAGCAGAGGAGTTGGCATGACAAATATATGCAGAACAAAGAAGATATGGTTGCTTCTGTTGATAGTTATTGATGCGGATAGAAGCATGTTGTGTGAAGTAGATGAAACACACAAAAGAGGCATAGTGCTTAGAATGGAAATAATATATAGAGCATAAAGTGAAGAAGAAAGACATAGAACAAAAATGCATATCTGAGAGAGGAAGAGAAAGCCAAGGTGCACATGTAGAGACAGAGCAAAAGATTAGAAATCTCAAGAAGATGCGAGCAGTATAACATAATAGTGATGAGACTAGTAAGCCCTTTGAAAAACACTGTATCACTGTAATAAGTTTTAGTAATGAAGCTTTTATATTTGAGGGTGGTAGGGAGGTGGTAGGGAGGACTGTTGTCCTCAGAGTTTCAAGTGGGTGCTTGAACACAAGGAGTTGTAGCTTCCATCTGGTTACATCCAGAAAAACCAGGGTGGTAGGGTGGTGCAAGGGAGAACTATTGTTCTCTGTTATACAAGTTGGTGGCTATGTAGCTGGAAGTTGGTGCTTCCATCCAGTTGGTCCTGGAACACTCAGGGAATTTGTGCTTCCTTCTAGTGGGTGCTAGAGAAACCAGGGAGTTGGTGCTTCCTTCTAGTGGGTGTTAGAGAAACTAGAGTGTTGGTGCTCTCAGAAAGTTTTTGCTTGTAAAACAAAGGTGGTAGCCTCAAAAGGAGTTGGTGCTCATAAGAATGATAATGTACAGAAAATAAAGGTTACTTATCATATCAAGAAGAAGAGGTTTTTACCTTTATGGGTTTCCTCAGGAAATATCTGTCTCTGTATATTTCATGTGTGTGATTGATGTTGAATATTCTATTGCTTACGTCCCTACATTATTGTGATCGTCATTGAGTGTTCTATAAAGAGTTTAAAATGGCCATAATTGTTTAAGCATAGTAACAACTGATTCACACCCCCCCCTCTCAGTTTTCCAACAATTGGTATCAGAGCAGGTTCCTTTTATTTAATAGTAGATCGGTAAGCTTAAACATGACATGTCATGAAGGAACTTCAACCAATAAGGATCCCTTGTTCAATGGAACAAACTTTGGCTTGTGGAAAGTTAGGATGAGAACCTACGTAATGGCTTTAGGTGCAGATGTCTGGGATGTGGTAGAGACTAGTTATGTAAAGCCAGTTGTACTAGCTAATAAGGATAGCAAGCCAAAATTCAGATTCAACGCTAAGGCTATGAATGTTATTCTGAGTGGGCTTGCAGAAGAAGAATTTGTAAAAGTTATGTGCTTAGAATCTGCCAAAGCAATGTGGCACAAACTCATTAGCAGTTATGAAGGTAATGAGAAGGTAAAGCATGCCAAGCTTCAAACCTACATATTACAGTTTAAACAACTAAATATGAATGAGGATTAAATAGTTAATAATTTTTTCTTAATATTTGAGGAGATTGTGAATGCCATGAAGGGTCTCAGTGAGAAAATTGAAGACATGTTTTTAGTTCAGAAGATTTTAATATCTCTACCAAATAGATTTAATCCAAAAGTTTCTGCAATAGAATAACTGAATGATATTAAGACTTTGTCTATTGATCAACTTCTAGGAACTCTAACTTCTTATGAAATGAGGATTAGTGAGGATAAACCGACCTCTAGAGAAGAATCATTTAAAGAAGATAAGAATGAGGATTATGATCCTGTTGAAATTGAAGAAACATTTGTGAGAACACTAAATAAAGGATTAGGAAAGTACCAAGGCAATTTTCCCTTCAAATGTTTTAACTTTGGAAAGATAAGTCACTTTTCATCTAAGTGTCCACACAAGAAGAAGGACCATAACTTTGAAGGTGAAGAGAAGTACAAATCTAAGAGATTTGATAAAAATAAAAGTTTATGTGTAAACAATGATGACTCTTCAGAAGACACAGATAGTGACTCTTCCTATGAAGATAAGGTTAATGACTTTATGCTTATGGCCAAAGAGGATTATGATAAAAAAATCACAGGAAGTGATGTTAATGATGAAGAAGTTGTGGTTGATATGGAAGGTAAACTAATCAGTTCTTTAGAAGAGATTGATAGACTCAGAATTAAGAAGAGAAAACAAAAACAATTGTTGATAAAGTTCGAGAAAGATAGTAAAAAACCTGATGAAGACTTTGCCCTGCTAAAAGTGGAATTAGAAGAGGCAAATAAAATAGAGGACATTCTGAAACAAAAGTTATTAGAGAAGAAGGCAAGATGTGAATCTCTAGAAGAAGTAGTGAAAACTAGAAAAGAGTTGGAGAAGTTTCAAGCCTTGTATCACTAGAATACATCAAGTATCAAAGCCTCACAAGGATTAGCCATCATTCTAAATCAACAAAGGAATCCAAATTTGAAAACTAGTTTGGGTTATGAAGAGGGATTAATTAGTGGTCAACCAAGAAATAAAAAATCCATCAAGTTTGTCAAATCTACGACCAATGACAACAACAAACCTGTAGAAACAAAGGAAGATAATCAGTCGCCAAGGAGGAGTAAAGAAAAGGGGGCCAGAACTGAATATATAGAACAAAGAAATAATACACCCTCTGCTCAAGGGAATCCTCAACATCGAAGAAATCAACTTGCTCAAAGAAGACAACCATTTTCCAGGTACACATATTTTTTCTATGGATATTGTTTCTACTGTTCTAACTTTGGCCACAAAGCTGTAAATTGTTCCTTAAGATTTAGAGATGAGCAATCAAGATACCCAAGGAATAAATATCTGCCACAACAAAGAATGAAACAACCAAGTAACAAACAACCATAGATTGCAAAATGTCAAATTAAGTTTAGAGACATGCAACTGAGGAGGTCAAGAAATAATGAACAACCAATGAGTAGACAACGTTGCACCAATCACTTTGACCTATTGAACAATGAGATTGAATTCTATAATTGTCATAAATTCAACCACAAAGTTGTAAATTTCCATCTGAAGAATTATAAGTAGATCCAAGGATAAAACCCTTTGCTAAAAATGCCAGCACATGGAAAAATAAAGATAGTGAAAAATGTGGTCTAGTACTTTCAGCTCAAAAACAAAAAGACCCATGGTATATCAACAATGGATGCTCCAAACACATGACTAAAGACAAGGATAAGTTTATGTCTATAAGTAAAATCAAAATAGGAAATGTAACCTTTGGAAATGATGAACCAGGTAAAATCAAGGCTAAAGGGATGGTGATTTTGAGTAATGGCAAAGGAGATGCCCAGGATGTTCTGCTTGTAGATGGGCTGAAACATAATTTGATCAGTGTAAGTCAAATGTGTGACATAGGCTGTGAAGAGGTGTTCATGTCCAAAGATTGTAAGATAAAGTATGTAAACTCAAGACAAGTGGTGGCTAAAGGCATAAGGAAAGATAATAATGTTGATATTGAATCCTCCCCTACAAGTAAAGAAGAAGTAGAAGAGAATCATGCCATAAGATGGAAGAAGAAGTTGTGAATATTAGAAAGAAAGTTGATAAGTCAAACACCCAAATCAAGTTCTCGAACAACTCCATGACCCTGGATGAGAACTTGGATAGTCAGAGATCACCAAATGACAAATCCGGTCTTGGATACAATAAGGAAGAAATCAGTACTCCCAAGAAACCTGATGCAGGTCCTTCATTTGTAAAAAGGGAAAGCAGATATGACTCAGGTTCTTCATGTTCAAAGAATGAAAGAAATACTACAATATTTAGAAGATCAATCAAGGGAGACATCTAGAAGCTACTCATATACCTCAAAGTAATTTTAGAAGAGAGACACCTTCATGGATGAATCAAAGGAGGTATGACAGTGTCTGTAATGGTTATTGCTTTTTCTTGTGATGAATATGGTCATAAAATCCTTGGATGTAGGCATCATGGAAGAAAAATGACGGTGCAGTAATAGAAGATCATAGAAAAAAGTTCAAGAAACTAGGACACTCACAGATGTGGATAGAAAACACTGAACAAGTGAACATGAGTGAAGTTAATTGTTGCAAAAATAATTGCAGTCATGTGACAAACATAGTATAAAGTTTATCAAACGAATTTAGAGCAATATACAATAAATAATCATCTTATATAAAGTGGGATACATCTGGTTAGATATCAATGAGAATCAATGGGCAGATCCAAGGGTTGTTTGAAAATTATGAGCTATAATTACACAGTGTTCTAGTGGGACAACACCATCTGCAACAACATCATTCTGATGTAGAAAATGATATACATGACATCCTGTAGAGATAACAAGAGGATAGACCTTGTTAGAAAGAGATAACCCTTAGAAACACGGGGGAAGTCATTTAGTTATGACAAGAAAAGGTTGATGAAGGAGTCCAAGTAAGAGAGGTAAGCAATATTGAGTTTACTATAGAGGACACAGCTGAAGCTGAAGATGAACATGTCCAAGAATCTAGTATTTCATTCCAAGACCAAGAACATCCCATAAAATACCATTTTCTGAGAGAGAAAGTCACCAATAAGATTTTAGGTTCATTACATTCAAACCACAGAACAAATTGCAGACATATTTACTAAACCCCTAGCCAAGACACCATTTGAATATATCCGTCAGAAGCTGGGTGTCATCCCTCCTCTCACCTAAGAGCGTCCATCCTATCAGGGGGAGTTTATGTTGGTTGAATATCTAATACCTCTGAAAATTACTGCAATAGCTCAGGGGGAGTATGTTTTATTTGACATTGATGTCAAAGGGGGAGAAAAGGTGTGGTCTGGATGCTACAGTTTGAGGTCGAAGTAGAAAAATGCAGTCTTTCAGGGTTGCCATCAATGCCAAAGGGGGATATTATTAGCATGATTACAGGTAGAGTGTGATTTTCATTGATGGAAAGAACAACAATGATGATGGAATGTTTATAGGAAATAACAACAACCATGATGGCATGATTACAGGGAGAGTGTGCAACGATGACAAATAGGAAAGAAACAATGATATCATCGGGAATGACGAGACCATGAAAAATTGTTGTCTACAATATCAGGAGAATGAGCACATGGAACAGAGTTGGAGTTTCCATATATCCAGAGGTTATCAAGAAAGTTGCAAGGAGCATGCACAAGATTCCTTAGAATCTGTGAGTTTGCAGAAGGAATCAAACCCAGGAGGGATAGAGGCTTGGAAGTGTTCAGAGGAAGGACGAGGGTCGAAGTCACCTCATGGAGATAAGCTAGAAAAGAAACACCGAAGATATATAGAGCCATCGATCTAAGAACATAATAAATGAACAACATCTGGTTCATTTCAAAAGTTGTGAGGAGGTTACCATTTGGGGAATCTCACTTCAGAAGAATTGACAACTTGAAAGTTGAATTACCTGAAGCCCGAAATCCGAAATGAATGTGGACCATTGGATCTGGAGGAAAATGCGATGACTGTCGGATTGAATTTGTGGAAGGACAGGATAAGCAAGGGATGAGATGTGAGATCATGATCACATGAATATCAATCAGCCATCAGATCGAATTAAGTGAAGGGTAAGTTAAACGGGGCTTAAAGGGTTGAGAATTTCATTATCCGAATACTCGTCAGTCGTTGGATGAATCCTGAATTCCCATCAGTCGTCGAATCATTTTCGAGTGGAAGGATAGGATAATCTAGAAGAGCTACATCACAGACAGATTGAGCCATTTATCTAAGATCCTGATCCAACGAACATCATTCATTTCAGGTATAAATATGCGAGGAGGTTAAGCTTTTGAAAAACCTCACTTCAGATTTTTCAGTTTGAGATTTGAAATCCCCAAAGCCTAGAGATCCGGAGAGCCGAAATAAGTTCTCAACCATCGGATCATCCGAAGAATATCGTAGCTATCATATCATCCGAAGAAGACCTGAAGTTTTAGATCATCTGAAGAGAATCAGGGTCATCTGATCCAGAGCATCAGTTTGAGATTTGAAATCTCTGAAGTCCAGAGAGTCGGAGAGCCGAAATAACTCCTCGATCATCGAAAAATCTGAAGTAAATTTCAACCCTTGAATCATTCTAAAGTGTAAGGATAGGATAATTTAGGAAAAATGTGCGCTAATCTTAGCGGTTGAGAATCAGGGACTCAGATCTACGGTCGATAGGGAATATCAGACCCCCCCAAGATTTATGCCTTTAAACGTGGGGGGGGGTCTGAGCTGGTGGTATTTTTCATGTGGGACCCTCATATGTGTCACCTTCCTATTAAATCAAACCCCCCTCACTCATTACCACTTACCACCTAACACCGCCTCCGCGAAAACCACCAAACCACTCATACATATCACCTCCATGCTCCGATGTCACACTCCACTATCGTGCTCTGCCTCCACACCTCACAACACTGCCTACACATCTCACCCACGTCAACAGGCCACCTCAGCTAGGACATGTGGCAGACCACATTAACAAGGACATGTGGCAGTAATCCACATACTTCGAGGGGATGTAAAGTTTGATATTTGATATTCAGAAGTTCAGAAACCTGAAGGAGATCTCGATCGTTGATCGATAAATGAGACAAAAAACTATTGATATAGTTGAAAGGTCAAATTCCCAAAGTGAACAAGGACCATTGATGTGAAGAGGGACATGCGTCAGTGGATTGTCAACTCCAGAATTTTGGCATATGGGAAAAGTGAGGTTTGAGATTTGAAAATCCTGGAGCCCGGATCACGAAATAAATCACAACATTTGATTTAGGGAGGTTAGATCTGATCCGCATATCGTGAAAGGAAAGATATGAACCTTCCATTCAGGAGCACTATCAATATCATGAGATCGACGGTCCCATCGCATTGTGTGACCAAAACATGATCGGGTCTTAATTTTTCTTAAGCGGGCCGCAATTGAAACCATGGTTTTGGAGAAAGGATGCATGGAGGCTCGTAGTGAATTACAGGGAGAAAAGCAGGTTTCCCTCAAACTGCCTATGGATGCATTCACAATCGAATGGTCACATGATATTATAGCTGAAGGTCATATCATGAAACAGAGCTAGCGCTCACTAAACCGAGATCGAGAAGCACCTTTTGAATAGGTGTTTGGTCACCGTGGATGGTAACGTGGAGGAAGGGAATTAGAAGCCAAAGAAGCCAAAATGACTCTCTGAAACTGATGGAACAAAGTGATTGTATCTACTAGAGAATTTTAAGAGCTTCAGGGTGATCTCCAAAAAAGCTAAAGAGTCTCGAGGTAACTTCTAGTGGAATGAAGACTCATCATAGAGAGAATTGACAGATGGAAAAGCGTCGAAGACTGTAACTGCCAGAGAAGACAAAGAATCTCAGGATAACAACAACTGATGAAGAATAGACTCAACATGATCGTCAGAAAGAACAAAGAGTTAGGTGTATGATCTGGTAGATGATCTGAAAATGGAATGTACTTGTTTAAGGGTGCAAGGTATCCATTTCCCATAATTTCAAATGTGAGCTATACACTCCAAGTGACCTCTGAAAATGTGAAAACTTCTTATTTCTTATACAGAGATAGACTGTAGGGGAATTCACCAAACATGTCACCTCTAAAGAGAGGATGAGTTCCAGAGGCTACCTGGCCCTCTATCGGCTCTGCCCAAAGAAGTAACTAAGTAAACACTTAGAAGTCTTTGACATACACATACTTGAAGTTTGATGTCTTGCGGAATAAGACAAATAACTTTCTGTAGCTGAATAGGTGATTATGTGTGTATGAAAGTTATGTATATTTTTTGTTTAACACTTTATATCAGGTTTGTTTAGCATATCATCTTCAAAAAATAAAGACATCAAAATGATAAAGCAGTTCACCCCCTCTGGGCTACATCTGCTGGACCAAACCTCCCAAACTAGGCTTGTCCTCTTGTATTAAAAATGATACAAAGGCTAATACAAGAATATGAGTGTCTCGAAAGACAAATATGACTGTAAATACAGAATCAGAATATAGGAATTAGCTAAACATGCTCTTTCCCAAACACTAAACAGTGAAATTGTACCTTATACAGTACTTTCCCCAATTGACCCTGGTGGCCATTTTATCTTGCATGGAGAATTTAGAGGTGAATATGACCTCAAATGGTTCTGAAACCTCTTCCATCAGACTCATAAGGTCGAAAATAGCAGACATAGGCTTTTGAATCACCAAAAATGGATGAACATAGCCTCCAAACAGCTCAAGCACTGAAATGGCCCTGGTGGCCCTGAAAACTTCTTTGAAGCTAAACAATGAGAAGAATGCCTCAACAGGAAAAACGAGCTATAGAAATAGATTCAGAATGCTGAGAAACTTCAGGAATGACCTTCGTTCCACATTCACTGGCTGCACAATTCCCAATGCAACTCCCAAACTGATTTGGCCCTAGTGGCTCCTGTAACTTCCACGAAGCAAAATCACCTGCAAATGACCTCATATGGCTCTGCAACCTGCTCCATTGGCTCCAGAAGGTCGAAGAGACCCAAAATCCACTAAAATTTTTCGAAGAATGGTCTCCTGTAGCAAAATATATCTCAATAACTAACTCCCCCCTCTTTTCCCCAACAAAACTCCACCAAAATAGGAGTAGCGGGAGTTAGCCAAGCTAAAAATAGCAAAAGCGCCAAAAGAGGCGGACTCCGCCCCAAAAACACGCCAACCGTTAGCAGTTAACATCAATGGTCGACGTGGTCACATGTCCTCCGACTAACCCGTCGAATCCGATGGTTTGAAAACCACGTTGGTAATCCGTGGCACATAATGGTTACCATGCAATGTGAACAACCGATGTTTAACCGTGGCATTTAATGCATATAACATTCCGCCCAACGGGTTAGAGCCAAGGTTATGGCTCAAGGTTCTATGAACAACGGGGGCTGGTCCTTAGGTGCTGGTCCCCACTTTTCCGCCCCTCCTCACAGGTGTTCATTTCATAAATAAAAAACGCCCTTTGCTTTGTAAATGCCACCACTAGCCCGTGTGGTTAGGGCGCGGGGCTTTCATGTGTTGATCCACGGTCGAATCCTTTGGTTTCTCTTTGTTGCATGTTAAAATGCATATTTTGGATATGGACAGGTGGCGGCCTCAGCGCCCACCAAATTATTGTTTAAAAAAAACCCATTGCATTAATGTTTTTTTTTTATAATTTCATTATATATATTTTTGTTTTTTATAATGAAATAAGAAATCTTCTGACTGGGATAACTTTGTCATGCAGAGTCGGTTTTGCGTGCCATTGGCGCCAACAGGATCGTATCGACGAGACCTATCCAGTCGTTCCAACTTCAACCATTTATGATCAAGTTCAATTTTGAGCAATTTTACGACACTTGGTCCTGAGCTCCTGATCACACCTCCCAAATGAGAAGGCTTTTGGTCCCCAAAAGCTTACTGAATCTCTGAACTGAACTGTACAACACTTGAGGAACAAAAATATCCTCTTCCGGTCAGCCAAAAGAGCATACTGATGCCAAAATGTCCTGCCTTATCAACTGTCACGATTCCCATCCATGGCACCTCCGCTCCAGAAGAAGAGCTGCCTCCCAAATGAGAAGGCTTTTACCAAGATGAAACACTTCATCATTTCTCCTCTTTACAATGTTGGAGATCAAATTAACTTTTTCCAAGTCAATATTACATTACATGCATGGTTAAAAACAAAGTAATCAACCCTTCAAGTTAATCACACATACATGTTTAAAATACAAGGAAATCATCATGATCCCTGTGCTCATGCATATCAT
>ML785693.1:121931-132301 GCA_009831015.1 Picea engelmannii | reverse complement strand
ATCTTCAGAAAATAAAGACATCAAAATGATAAAGAAGTTCACCCCCTCTGGGCTACATCTGCTGGACCAAACCTCCCAAACTAGGCTTGTCCTCTTGTATTAAAAATGCTACAAAGGCTAATACAAGAATATGAGTGTCTCGAAAGACAAATTTGACTATAAATACAGAATCAGAAGATAGGAGTTAGCTAAACATGCTCTTTCCCAAACACTAAACAGTGAAATTGTACCTTATACAGTACTTTCCCCAATTGACCCTGGTGGCCATTTTATCTTGCATGGATAATTTCGAGGTGAAGATGACCTCAAATGGTCTAAAACCTCTTCCATCAGACTCAAAAGGTCGAAAATAGCAGACATAGGCTTTTGAATCACCAAAAATGGATGAACATAGCCTCCAAACAACTCAAGCACTGAAATGGCCCTAGTGGCCCTGAAAACTTCTCTGAAGCTAAACAATGAGAAGAATGCCTCAACAGGAAAAACGAGCTATAGAAATAGATTCAGAATGCTGAGAAACTTCAGGAATGACCTTCGTTCCACATTCACTGGCTGCACAATTCCCAATGCAACTCCCAAACTGATTTGGCCCTAGTGGCTCCTGGAACTTCCATGAAGCAAAATCACCTGCAAATGACCTCAGATGGCTCTACAACCTGCTCCATTGGCTCCAGAAGGTCGAAGAGACCCAAAATCCACTAAAAGTTTTCGAAGAATGGTCTCCTGTAGCAAAAGATATATCAATAACTAACTCCCCCCTCTTTTCCCCAACAAAACTCCACCAAAATAGGAGTAGCGGGAGTTAGCCAAGCTAAAAATAGAAAAGGCGCCAAAAGAGGCGGACTCCGCCCCAAAAACGCGCCAACCGTTAGCAGTTAACATCAATGGTCGATGTGGTCACATGTCCTCCAACTAACCCGTCGAATCCGATGGTTTGAAAACCACGTTGGTAATCCGTGGCACATAACGGTTACCATGCAATGTGAACAACCAGTGTTTAACCGTGGCATTTAACGCATATAACATTCCGCCCAACAGGTTAGAGCCAAGGTTATGGCTCAAGGTTCTATGAACAACGAGGGCTGGTCCTTAGGGGCTGGTCCCCACTTTTCCGCCCCTCCTCACAGGTGTTCATTTCATAAATAAAAAACGCCCTTTGCTTTGTAAATGCCACCACTAGCCCATGTGGTTAGGGTGCGGGGCTTTCATGTGGGAGACCCACGGTCGAATCCCTTGGTTGCTATTTGTTGCGCGTTAAAATGCATATTTTGGATATGGACAGGTGGCGGCCTCCGCGCCCACCAAATTATTGTTTTAAAAAAACCCATTGCATTAATGTTTTTTTTTTATAATTTCATTATATATTTTTTTGTTTTTTATAATGAAATAAGAAATCTTCTGACTGGGATAACTTTGTCACGCAGAGTCGGTTTTGCGTGTCGTTTGCGCCAACAGGATCGTATCGACGATACCTATCCATTCATTCCAACTTCAACCATTTATGAGCAAGTTCAATTTTGAGCAATTTTAGGACACTTGGTCCTGAGCTCCTGATCAGTAGAGGAGTTGGAATGATAAATATACGCAGAACAGAGAAGAGATGGTTTCTTCTGTTGAAAGTTATTGATGTGGGCAGAAGCATGCTATGTGCAACAACTGAAACACACAAAGAGGTGTAGCGCTTAGAATGGAAATAATACATAGAGAATAAAGCGTAGAAGAAAGACATATAACAAAAATGCATATATGAGAAAGGAAGATAGCGCCGAGGTGTGCATGCAGAGACATAGCAGAAGATCAGAAAGCTCAATAATATGCAAGTAGGAAGACATTGATGCAGGCAGAGAAGAGCAGTATAGAAGAACAATGATGAGACTGGTAAGCCCTTTGACAAACATTGTATCACTGTAATAAGTTTCAGTAATGAATTTTTTATATTTCAGGGTGGTAGGGAGGTGCTAGGGAGGACTATTGTCCTCATAGTTTCAAGTGGGTTCTTGAACACATGGAGTTGTAGCTTCCATCTAGTTGCAGTCGGAAAAACCACGGTGTTAGGGTGGTGCAAGGGAGAAGTATTGTTCTCTATTATACAGGTTGGTTCCTGTGTAACTAGAAGTTGGTGCTTCCATCCAGTTGGTGCTTCCTTCTAGTGGGTGCTAGAGAAACTAGGGAGTTGGTGCTTCCTTTTTGTGGGTGCTAGAGAAACCAAAGAGTTGGTGCTTTCAGCAAGTTGCTTCTTGTAAAACAGAGGTGGTAGCCTCAAAAGGATTTGGCGCTCATAAGAGTGATAATGTATAGAAAATAAAGATTACTTATCATATCAAGAAGAAGAGGTTTTTCCCTTTATGGGTTTCCTCAGAAAATATCTGTCTCTATATATTTCATGTGTGTGATTGGTGTTGAATATTCTATTTCTTACTTCCCTGCATTATTGTGATCATCATTGAGTGTTCTATAAAGATTTTAAAATGGGAATAATTGTTTAATAACAGTAACAAATGATTCAACCCCCCCCCTGAATTGTCTGAAAGGAAGAACCTGATTTCAGCAGAGGTCGTCAAGTGGTTGAACCTGCCAACGACATTGCACCCGCAACCCTACACCATCAGCTAGCTTCGTCAAGGAAGAGATATCTGTGTCAACCAACAATGTCGTCTATCCTATGGAATCAATCCTTTCAAAGATGAGGTACCGTGTGATATTTCTCCCCTTGAAGTTTGTGATGTTGTTTTAGGACAACCATATTTGTGGAAGCGTCATGTTGTGTAAGAGTCTAGACCCTGTAGTGTTATTATTAATTTGGGTAGAAAATTGTATAGGATTCCAGAGGTGGCACCGCCTACTGCTATTTCTTTAATCTCTGTTAAGAAATGCACTAAGGTCATTTCACAGACCAGGAATTTCATATTCTTTGTGATATGTGCTCACAGTAAGCAGGAGGTCACCACCACATCTTTGGCCTATACACAACACCTCTCTTTGTAGAATAAGTAAGTGGACAGGATCATGGAAGAATACAAAGACATCTTCATCTCATCTACAGGGGTACCGACACACTGCCAAGTCAAGAATCCAATTGATCTGACCCCCTATGCACCTCTACCTAACGGACCAGTCTATCGATGCTCGTTGATGGAGAATGAAGAAATCAGGCGTTATATCCAAAATATTCTTCAAAAGGGGCACAACAGACCCAACTCCTCCCCTTGTGGAAGCTCGATTGTACTGATGCAAAAAATGGAGAGGACTTGGCGACTCTACATTGATTATAAATCCTTAAACAAAATCACACTTAGGAACCAATATCCCATTCCCAATATTGATGACCTTCTTGAAAAAATCAAGGGGGAAAATTTATTCATCAAGATTGACCTGAAGTATGGCTACCATTAAGTTCCCATCGAACCAATGGATGTCTGGAAGACAACCTTCAAGTCTAAGGAAGGTCTCTATGAATGGCTAGTCATGCCCTTTGGCTTAACAAATGCACTAGCCACTTTCATGAGGTTGATGGATGATGTATTGAGACCCTTCACCAACTCCTTTGTGGTAGTATATTTAGATGACATCCTCATCCTCAACAGAATGTGGGAAGAGAACATGCGACATATTCAGTAGGTTTTGAGCACTATACAACAACACAATATTTATGCCAACTTGGAAAGATTCTATTTTGGCATGAACAAGGTCCAATAACTGGGCTACATTGTTGATGAGCATGGGTTACATGTTTATCTAGCTAAGATCCAATTCATCCATGACTCGCCAACCCCAACCACACTGACCGAGCTTCGGAGCTTCTAGGGACTCACCAATTTTTACCGATGGCTCGTGTTGGGATTCTCCGATATTGCATGGGCCCTTAGACAGGTGACCAAGGGTGGTGGTAGGGCCAAGCTTGTGTGGGGGAAGGATAAAAAATGAGAATTTGAATATCTGAAACATCGTTTGTTCTCAGCTCCCGTAATCTCCTTGCTCGATCTACAACAACCATTCGAGATTGAGACTGATGTATCTGACTATGTTGTGGATGTAGTTCTCACTTAGAACAGGCATCCGGTGGCATACCATCATGAGACACTCTTTGATGTTGTCTGTAAATACCCCACCTATGACAAGGAAATTTATTCCATTGTACAATCCTACCATCAATGGAAACATTGCATTCTGGGGACAGAGACAATCATACAAATTGATCACAAGACTCTGCAGTTCATACAGACAGAAAAAATTGAATAATGACCGCCATTAAAAGTGGTCCACCTACCTGTAGCAGTTCCATATCAAAATCAAGTATAAGACATGTATCTCCAATCATGTCACTAACTGCCTCAGTTGGCCTCCTATAGCTGCACTTACCACGATTCTCCATTCCTGTGGACATGAAACATCGGAGTGGCCCCAACTTTACCAACAAGTTCTGGACTTTGCCACTGTTAGGACCACATAATGTACCTTTTTGCCTATACTTTTTGCCACTATTATACTCTTGATCACCCATATTTAAACTCATACTATCACTTTATCTGATCATTCCAAAGGTATACAACGTCCATTTTCATTACTATACATTTAATCTGTTTTGCATAATATTTTACATCACTCTCATACTTGACCATTGATTAGAAATGCATAAGTGTTCAAAACTGCAGATTAGCATTTGAGGCCTATTGTTGAAACACAGAACTGTCACACAATCCAAGGTCATTGTTGCTGAAACACAGAACTGATGCTGAAACACAGAGTTGCTATACAGTCCAAGGTCGCAGATGCTGAAACACAGAGTTGTTACACAGTCCGGAGTCGCAGATGCTGAAACACAGAGTTGTTACATAGTCCAAAGCTGCAGATGTTGAAACACAGAGGAAACCACCAGGACTGACGATGCTGAAACACAAAGGAATCCATTACATTCAGTGGTCAACAAGCACCAACCATCGCTCCTACATAAGAATGATGACACAGTCAAGAGCGCAATTCACGTGGCTGAAACAGCTCGCGAATTGCGATGCTGAAACAACATCAGCAGCAACGAGAAGAAGCTGTTACTCCAGCCGTAACAACAATACCTCATTCAGCTCCTATAATAGCATTCTGTTGCATGAGACTAGGACATCCTATTCTGGTTTAGAAAGTAGATCCGACTAAAGATAGGACTCAGATACACATTGTAATTTTTGATCAAATGTATCGAAGGGGTTCCCTCTTTAAATAAGAGGAAATCATCATTCGAAGGAGGAAAGTTTTATGTATTGAGAAATCTTCAGAGAGAGGGACGTATTTCATTTTCAGACTGTAATATGATATTTTGATAGATGAATAAAAGACTGCTTTGAGTATCCTTCTCTAGCTTTCTCGTTTTAGGGGAATCTTGTGAGAAGAGAGGGCCCACCTTCTTCACAAGATTCACCCGCTAGTTTTAGAGTGTGTTAGTATAATTTCTATTATGACTTGATTAAATTTCATCTACTGAAACACTACTTTTAATGAATTCTGCTTTGTTGAAACACTACTGAACTCTGTCTTGTTAAGAACTTAGTTTATTGAATGTTACATTCTTTTTATTAGCAATCTTGTGTGATGATTTTATGAAGCTAGCCAGAGACTGGGTTAAGGGTTCTTTCTTAGAAAGGAAGGGATCAGACTGTCCTGTTCTCTGTAGATTTCAATTAATTCTGCAAGTGTGCTAGCCAGAGGCTGGGTTAAGGGTTCCTTCTTAGAAAGGAAGGGATCAGACTATCCTGTTCTCTGTAGATTTCTTTTACTTCTGCAAGTGTGATAGCTAGAGGCTGGGTTAAGGGTTCCTTCTTAGAAAGGAAGGGATCAGACTATCCTGTTCTCTATAGATTTCAATTACTTCTGCAAGTGTGCTAGCCAGAGGCTGGGTTAAGGGTTCCTGCTTAGAAAGGAAGGAATTAGACTATCCTGTTCTCTATAGATTTCAATTACTTCTGCAAGTGTACTATCCATAGGTTGGGTTAAGGGTTCCTGCTTAGAAAGGAAGGGATCAGACTATCCTGTTCTCTGTAGATTTCAATTACTTCTGCAAGTGTGCTAGCCAGAGGCTGGGTTAAGGGTTCCTGCTTAGAAAGCAATGGATCAGACTATCCTGTTCTCTGAAGAATTCAATTATTTATGCAAGTGTGCTAATCAGAAATAGGGCTAAGGGTTCATTCTTAGAAAGGAAGGAATTATATGGCCTTGTTCTCTGCTAGATAGAGTTAACTTTCTCTGCATTACTGTTTTCATGAAAAAGTGTTAATCAGAAATAAGGTGTTGAAGTCTCTGCTTGAGAGTAAGGGTCCTGTTCTCTGGTTACAGAATAGTTGTTCTTTCCTGTTGCAATTCTTATTTTAATGTAATCCAGGATTCCTTAGATTAATCTTTAAGATCTGCAATAGGTAGGTTGCTTTCCTATAATTTAAGTCAGAACTTCAGTTCATTCAGGGAAAGTGTGATTTATATAGTTTCCTTTACTACAACTCTAAGTTGCTTTTGGAATTGAGCATATATAGTGCGTGGTTATCTTTGAAATAAACAGACTTCCTTGGGTTGACAATTTATGTATCACTTGGTTGTTTGAATTAATTAAGCAATTATAGTGACCAACATTTTGGGACCGTTGTCGGGGAAGGTAGCTATAGATTTCAAAAGAACTTATGATTTTTTTTAGATAAAAAGATTGCATGAAAGACCCCAAAGACACTAACCCTATAGGTGGAAAGGGAAAAGGAAAAGGAGGAAGAAAGACTTACATTGACGAGATTATATCAAAGTCTGAATCTGCTACTCAACGACCAAACCTTCGAAAACAAAACTCCCAGCCTTCATTTCAAGCAAATTTTGGAACAGGGAAAGAAGTTTGGAGTCCTGAGACAGTCCAGAAGCTAGTAGGAGACATTGAGGACAAGGCAAGTGCAGCAGGGGAGTAGACAGAGGAAAACATGGACAAGTACAATGAAGAATTGCATCACGAAGAACAGGCAGGTCCTGAAGGAGAGGTAAAAGATGAAAACTCTCTCTCTACACTAGGATTCCCTGTTGGCGATCTCCCTAGAGGAGTAGCCCCCATGAAAAACATTCCACTCTCAGCATTACCTAATTTTCATGGTTTATCTTCTAAGGATCCTGATGAATTTCTGTTTGAGTTTGATATATTATGCAGAAGTTATGATTACATTTCTAATCCTCAGAAACTAAAGTTATTTCTAGCAACACTAAAATGGAATGCACTAAGATGGTTTATGAGTCTTGGAGGCCATGTAATCACAACATGGGACCAAATGAAACATAAATTTTTTAACAAATACCAGGACTACTGCCGGACGAGAGAAAAGAGGGAAGAGATATTTAAGATGATGCAGAAAGAGGACGAGAATCTGGAAGACTTTGTAGAAAGGCTACAATACAATCTACAAAGATCCAGTCATCCCAATGTAAGTAAGGATATTCTCAAAACTATTTTATTAAAAGGAGTAAGGGATGACTGTCTAGATATGTTGAATATGCTTGGAAAAGGGGACATATCCAAGGAATCATATGATGAAATTGTCAATTTATGCAAAAGATGTTCAAGGGGAGCTTCAAGAAACATATTAAACAGCAGGGACACCACATTTTCAAGAGTCCAAAAATTAGCCAGTGGGGGAGCAACAAGAGCCGAGATAGGTAATTTACTTGAAGATTTTAAAACTGAAATGTTAAGCTCTTTTGCTTCACAAATGGATACCCTGCAGATTAAGAAAAAGAAAGCAGAAGCAGAAGCAACCTTGTCCATCTTTTGTTCTCAATGCATAGATAAGAACCCACGAAGAGAATTTCCACTGGACAAAAAGCCGATCTGCACTATCTATGATAAAGATCATGATACCCAAAATTGTCCATCTTTACCAGGGATCAAGGCAGCATTACAACCAATGGACGAAGAAGCTGAAGGTGTCTATCTGATGACACAAAGGAGACAATGGAAACCGCGGGGACAAGGTATGAATTCTAACATGCCATTTGCATCTTCTAATCGTTGGAATAATTATTCTGCTTTCAATCAAATGAGTTACCCCCCCTACAATCAAATGCAATACACTAATCAAATGAATTACCCATCCATGCAACAAACTTACCCACCCATGTAGAAAACTTACCCACCCATGCAACAAAATAACCCACCCTTTGTTGATCCCTCAATGTGGACCCCTTGGCCTCCACAACAACAACAACCATGTCAGAATCAATGGAATCAAAATTGGACAGGACAACAACCGCCCTTTCAAAATCAATTACCTCAACTCCCATAACCACTCTTTTTACCAGCAGGTACTCCTCCAAACAATCAAACGATGAGACCCTAGCTACCTGTACAACCTAACCCCAACCCGAATAATAAAGCTGTGCAGTGCATTGATATTTATAACCATCCTACACTTTCTCTTCTTCCTGCGCACTGCAACGATATTCATCTTCGATCTGGGAGAATAGTGGAGCCTACCATAGCTGATGTTACCTCTTCTGATAAAGAGGACACCAAAGAGCATGATGTACCTGAAAAGGTACAATCATCCTCTAACAATGCTGTTGAAATAGCAACACCACCATTTCCTGAGCATTTAGCCTTAACTAAAACGCCTGAACCACTAGCCTTTAATTTTCTAGGGGAATTGCAAAATTTATATGTCAAAATTCCTCTACTTCAAGCACTCCAAGACGTACCAATCTATGCTAGGACAATGCGAGATATTTGCGTTAAAAAGCCTGGTAGGAAAACTAAGGATCCCCTTACAGTCCATGTTATGGGAGACCTATCTGCACTAATGTCAGGTAAAAATCCCCCAGTTAAATATGGTGATCCTGGCCACCCTATCGTTACAGTACAAGTTGGAAAAATGATAATCCCTCGAGTCCTGGTAGACCTAGGTGCAACCATTAATATCATGACTTTGGAAACCTTACAACTGCTACAATTACAAAATGAAGTCAGAGAGACCCCAACTATCCTAGAATTGGCTGATCGATCCACAATTAAACCAAAAGGAGTCATTGAATACCTCAGTATCTCTATGGAATCCTGGAATTATCCAGTTGACTTTACAGTGCTGCAACCCAAAACAAAGTTGGGGGGCCACCCTCTAATTCTGGGTAGACCTTAGGTAGCCACAACATATGCTTTTATTAGCTGTAGATCAGGTTCAATGACAATTTCAAACGGTTATGAAACTAAGCAGCTTACCCTCTATCCTCATGCTACACCCCTGGTTAATAATGATAATTCTGTATGGGTAGATTTTGAGGATCAACCTACTCAACCCATTTTGACTATCGGACAAGCTTTAACCCTGAAAGACTCTACTGAGGATGAAATTATCAATAATTTTATTTGCGAACCCTCCTTTGTGACTCCAGAAACTCATAATCAACTAACTGCACTGTTGGAGTCTGATAATCAAGAAAACCTCAATTCAGGAAGCCCACCTCAAACACCTAACACCATCTCCTCCAAAAGCACACCAATGGAAATTGAACCTGGCAAAACATTGAATATAAACCCTAATTTGACAGATGCTGAAACACAACAGTTAATGAAGTTACTTCGGGAAAATAAAGAAGCATTCGCATGGGATTACACATACATGAAAGGAATCTCTCCTGAGTTATGCACTCATCCAATATATATTAAGGAAGATTGTCGGTCAATCTGCCAACCTTAGCGACGAATGAACCCGAATTTAAGAGAAATCCTCAAAGAAGAACTTCAAAAATTGCTCAATGCAGGGTTTATTTATCCTATATCAGATAGTGAATGGGTATCCCCGTTGGTAATAGTTCCTAAGAAAAATGGAAAATGGAGAGTATGTGTGGATTACAGGGCTTTAAATAAAGGCACTTAAAAAGATCACTTTCCATTACCATTCATTGATCAAGTATTAGATAATTTGTCAGGGAAGAAATTTTTCTCATTTTTAGATGGTTTCAGTGGGTATAACCAGATCAAAATTGCACCTCAAGATCAAGATAAAACCACCTTCACCAGCCCTTGGGGAACCTTTTCTTATAGAGTCCTTCCATTTGGACTATGTAATGCACCAACAACCTTCCAAAGGGTATTTTTAGGAATCTTTTCTGATATGCTTAATGAATCTATGGAAATTTTTATGGATGACTTTACTCCTTATGGTGTTTCTTTTCAGGAAGCACTAGAAAACCTTGAGAAGGTACTTAAACGATGCATACAATCCCAACTCTCCTTAAGTATAGAAAAATTCCATATGATGATGAGTGAAGGAATAGTGCTTGGACATTTTATCTCATCTCAAGGAATTCAGGTAGACCCATCCAAAATACAAGTCATTAAGGATCTTCCTACTCCCAAAACCCAA
>ML785693.1:105035-120873 GCA_009831015.1 Picea engelmannii | reverse complement strand
TATTCATCAAAGTGCTCGGTATAGTTGGATAAGCGGGTACCTTTTCCATACAGGAGCTGATCAAGAAATTCGAAGGTGTATTAGAGAAGATGAGATGTATGATCTATTGAAAGCTTGTCATGATGTCCCTTGTGGAGGGCATTTTGCTGATAAGAGAACAACACATAAAATTCTCAGGATGGGGTACTATTGGCCCTCACTCTTCAAAGATGCAAAGAAATATGTCCAGGCCTGTGATAGCTGCCAAAAAATAGGCCAACCTAATCATAGAGATGAAATGCCATTAAACCCCCAAGGAGTACTTGAACCATTTGAAAGATGGGCCTTATACTTTATAGGACCCATCAACCCTCCATCCAATCAAAAAGTTTATATAGTGGTCTGCACAGACTACATGACTAAATGGGTGGAAGCCAAGGCACTCCACAGAGTGACTGAAGAACAAGTTATAGATTTCTTATTTAAAGACATCTTTACCAGATTTGGAATGCCAAGAGAATTAGTTACAGATGGAGGACCTCCTTTCACTTTTCATGGGTTCAAAGCCACCCTTCAGAAATATCATATTCAGCAGAGAATGACTATAGCATACCACCCCCAAGCCAATGGATAGGTGGAAAGCACAAACAAAGTAATAGAAGCCATTCTCACAAAAACAGTGAAGGAAAATAGAAAGGATTGGTCCTATAGGCTCCCATAAGCACTATGGGCCTACAGAACTACCTGGATAAATACTACAGGATTCTCTCCCTATGAATTAGTCTATGGAAAGAGTGTTGTCTTTCCTGTGGAATTTGAGATAAAAACCTTAAGGACTGCTTTAGCTGTCAACCTTGATTTAACTGATGCACAGACAGCCAGGTTGCAGTAGCTTAATGAACTGGAGGAGAAAAGACTAGATGCCATTCAACAAAAAACAATAATTCAACAGCAAAGATCAAAATGGCATGACAAAAATATCAAGAACAAGCAGTTCCAAAAAGGTAATTGGGCCCTACTGTTTGATTCCCGGTTCAAAGAATTTTAAGGGAAACTGGGTACAAGATGGCTTGGACCTTACAAAGTAGACACAGTTTTCCCCAATGGAACAGTAAGGCTCCTCACAATCGATGACTCCAAAATCCTGTTACTTGTAAATGGTCATCGACTCCATCTGTATCAGCGACCAGTTTCTAAAGAAGATTTTAAGGCCACATGCATGGCAGATGCCCATTTCCTCTTCGTTGAGGGAGCTTCTACCCCTAATAACAATTAATTATTTTAAGTTAATTTTCTTTAGTATTAGATTATATTAGATTTTATTTACTAATAATCCCTGTCAAGAAATACCATGCTACAGTCGCTTTTTGCATATTCTCGATCGAATCTCAGGCCACTAGGAAAGGACGATCCTACTTCAAAGAGATAAGCTTTTCCGATGCTGAAACACCACCGTTCAGCACTCTTGACTTACCTCCGATGCTGAAGCACCACCCTTCAGCACTTTTGACTTTTCTCTATTTCCGAAACACCACTGTCAGCAATCCGTTCCCTTTCCTTCATTGCTGAAACACCACCCTTAAACACTTTTGACTTTTCTCTGTTGCCGAAACACCACTGTCAGCGATCTGTTCCCTTTCCTTCATTACTGAAACACCACTACCACCAAACTCACACTTTTTCCCATCACGTTCGAAAACCTTTTTACCACTTTTTCCCATCTCCTCACCATCCTTCATCGACGAAACAACACCATCAAGGGAAGAGTTATGTGTAGTGGCAAGAGGAAGTGCAATGTCAATGGGTTCCAAGGGTTGGAATCCCAGACCCACCTGAAATGCGCTATGGCCGATGGAACTATGGAGAGCTCATTTGTAACTGTGTTGGACATATGGGAGACTCTCATCCCATGTACAAGGATTCTTAGAGTTGTACATGCACAAGATGTGCACAATCATTTGATTGACGACCTTGGTTTGGCCATTGGTTTGGCGGTGGAAAGAAGTGGATTTTGTGATCTTGGTGTCCAATAAAGACCAGAGACTCGACCAAAAGGTGTTGAGGAACCTGTTGTCTCGGTCGGAGATGATGGTCTATGGTATCCCAAAGTGCACCCAGCTCGGCAATATCGACCACTATGATAGTCTTCTTACAGGCTGTGAGGATGGCCATCTTCGAAAACCGATCAATGAACACAAACACACAGTCATTTTCATTCTTGGTGGTCGGAAACCCAGACATGTAATCCATGGAGAAGGACTCCCACTGCTTCTCAAAAATAGGTAGAGGGATGTATAAGCCTTTCTTCTTGATGGTTGGCTTGGAAATGGCGCAGGCAGTGAAAGATCTGATATACTTGCTAACGTCCATTCGAATTTTTGGCCAATAAAAATGTTTCTAAAGGAAGGCCACAATTTTCTCTACACCAAAATGTCCTTCCACTCGACTATAGTGGGCTTCCCAAATCATATTTTCACACTCTCTTATAGGAAATCAAATATGGCCTAGGTGGCATATGATTTCGTCCTGGATGTGAAAATCAGTGACAGTGGCACCTGTACACAAGAGTTGATATGTGGTGGCTATTGGTCACTATAATTTCTTAATTAATTCAAACAACCAAGTGATACATAAATAGTCAACCCAGGGAAGTCTGTTTATTTCAAAGATAACCACGCACTATATATGCTCAATTCCAAAAGCAACTTAGAGTTGTAGTAAAGGAAACTATATTAATCACACTTGCCCTGAATGAACTGAAGTTCTGACTTAAATTACAGAAAAACAACCTACCTATTGCAGATCTTAAAGATTAATCTAATGAATCCTGGATTACATTAAGATAAGAATTGCAACAGGAAAGAACAACTATTCTGTAACCAGAGAACATGACCCTTACTCTCAAGCAGAGACTTCAGCACCTTATTTCTGATTAATACTTTTTCATGAAAACAGTAATGCAGAGAAAGTTAACTCTATCTAGCAGAGAACAAGGCCATCTAATTCCTTCCTTTCTAAGAAGGAACCCTTAGCCCTATTTCTGATTAGCACACTTGCAGAAATAATTGAATTCTTCAGAGAACAGGATAGTCTGATCCCTTGCTTTCTAAGCAGGAACCCTTAACCCAGCCTCTGGCTAGCACACTTGCAAAAGTAATTGAAATCTACAGAGAATAGGATAGTCTGATCCCTTCCTTTCTAAGCAGGAACCCTTAACCCAGCCTCTGGCTAGCACACTTGCAGAAGTAATTGAAATCTACAGAGAACAGGATAGTCTGATTCCTTCCTTTCTAAGTAGGAACCCTTAACCCAGCCTCTGGCAAGCACACTTGCAGAAGTAATTGAAATCTACAGAGAACATGATAGTCTGATCCCTTCCTTTCTAAGCAGGAACCCTTAACCCAGCCTCTGGCTAGCACACTTGCAGAAGTAATTGAAATCTACAGAGAACAGGATAGTCTGATCCCTTCCTTTCTAAGCAGGAACCCTTAACCCAGCCTTTGGCTAGCACACTTGCAGAAGTAATTGAAATCTACAGAGAACAGGACAGTTTGATCCCTTCCTTTCTAAGAAGGAACCCTTAACCCAGTCTCTAGCTAGCTTCATAAAATCATCACACAAGATTACTAATAAAAAGAATGTAACATTCAATAAACTAAGTTCTTAACAAGACAGAGTTCAGTAGTGTTTCAACAAAGCAGAATTCATTAAAAGTAGTGTTTCAGCAGATGAAATTTAATCAAGGCATAAAAGAAATTATACTAACACACTCTAAAACTAACGGGTGAATCTTGTGAAGAAGGTGGGCCCTCCCTTCTCACAAGATTCCCCTGAAATGAGAAAGCTAGAGAAGGATACTCAAAGCAATCTTTTATTCATCTATCAAAATATCATATTACAGTCTGAAAATGAAATACGTCCCTCTCTCTGAAGCTTTCTCAATACATAAAACTTTCCTCCTTTGAATGATGATTTCCTCTTATTTAAAGAGGGAACCCCTTCGATACAATTGATCAAAAATTACAATGTGTCTCTGAGTCCTATCTTTAGTCGGATCTACTTTCTAAACCAGAATAGGATGTCCTAGTCTCGTGCAACAGAATGCTATTATAGGAGCTGAATGAGGTATTGTTGTTACGGCTGGAGTAACAACTTCTTCTCGTTGCTGTTGATGCTGTTTCATCATCGCAATTCGTGGGTTGGTTCAGCCACGTGAATTGTGCTCTTGACTGTGTCAGCATTCTTATGTAGGAGCGACGGTTGGTGCTTGTTGACCACTGACTGTAACGGCTTCCTTTGTGTTTCAACATCGTTGGTCCTGGTGGTTTCCTCTGTGTTTCAACATCTACAGCTCTGTGTTTCAGCATCTGCGACTCCGGACTGTGTAACAGCTCTGTGTTTCAACATCTGTGACCTTGGACTGTATAGCATCTTTGTGTTTCAGCATCAGTTCTGTGTTTCAACAACAATAACCTTGGACTGTGTGACAGTTCTATGTTTCAGAAACAAGCCTCAAATGCTAATCTGCAGTTTTGAACACTTATGCATTTCTAATCAATGGTCAAGTACGAGAGTGATGTAAAATATTATGCAAAACATATTAAACGTATATTAATGAGAAGGGACGTTGTATACCTTTGGAATGATCAGATAAAGTGATAGTATGAGTTTAAATATGGGTGATCAAGAGTATAATAGTGGCAAAAGGTATAGGCAAAAAGGTACATTGTGTGGTCCTAACATCCCCCCCCAACTCAAGGTGTTGCGTGTCCTCAGGCAACTCACTCTGAATCAGAGTCTGGATACCGACTCTGAGCATGTAAGTTACTCAAGCAGTAACTGTGGGAGGTACTGTCCATTGGCATTCTGAACCCTTGGACCTGTTGTAATATTTGTCATGTTGTTGTTTCTGCCTTCTTAGGTAGCTTATAACTGACTTGATACCTTTCTATTGGCAACCAGAGGATGGAAAAATAAAACCGGTACCCTATCCAGTTTTCAGCACAATGCCTAACACACTGGATGTAGTTGGGTATCCTGGAAATTTCTACTTCTAGGTTGGCAGGACCAAAAGGATTGTGATCTTGTCTCTTCTCCATGGATTGCTGCCAAAACAGGTTATTGGCCTGGAGGGCAGGAATCTCTATGAATCTAATGATGTGCTGACAATCCTGGAGCACTTCTGATTGTAGCTGCTGAACATGTTCAGTCATCCCTAGTTGTTTTAAGAACTCATAATATTCTGTGATAAAGGTAGTTGCCTTCTGTGGTTCTGGTCTAATCCAGAGGAGGCGATTAACTTCATTGTGCTTAGCAGCCAAAAAGTCATCTTGCCACAAAATCTGATTATAGAGAAAGGAAGTGAATGCTCGAATTTGGATGTCCCCAACAAGGGGATTTATTTTTAGCATCCTGTTCTTGAGAATGGCCTCATTATGAAAGTATGCCTCACAGAGGAGGTGTTGATCCCTAGTAGAGGTTTCCACAAAAGTTTTGACAAAATCTGTTGGGTGTAGTACTCCATGGGGTTTACCTTCTATAATGGATTTGATCTGAAACCATGTGAGTCGCTCCATAAGGAATAAGGAGTAGTTGCAAGATGGATTTCTTGTGGCCAGTAGCTTCTGTACCAAATCAAATACCAGGGCCAATCTGCCTTTCAATTCTTTGTTCTTTTTCTTAAGGTCACGAGCTTCCTGGCGTGTCTGTTCTAATGCTTCCCAATTTGAGTAAGTATGATTTATCCAGATTTTTCTGTGCACTTGCAGGTTTTTGGCTTGTGTTTCAGCATACTCTTTCTTCCATTTTTGTATTTCTGCCTACTCATCCCATAGCTGAGTCTGTGTTTCAGCGTTGGAAGTAGTGGGATGAGGTAAGGTTTGAGTAGATTGTTCCCTGGAAGTGGAGAGATTGATCTGGTTGGGAGGTGTAAATTCCTCCATAGGCATTGTTTGTACAACCTTGTTGACAACAGTAGGGGCTTCTTTTGTTGCAATGCAGGGCTTAGTCTTGAGCTTGGGAGGGCCTGCTGGTTCTTGTGTTGCAGCAGGTTCAATATTGAGCTTGGTAGGGCCTGCTGGTTCTTGTGTTGCAACAGGTTCTTCCTTGGCTACAAAGGGTGAAGGAGTAGGGGCTGCTCCTGGCACTGGGACTTGAATTACCTTATAGCATGCTTGATAGTAAATATCTCCACATTGGCAACACATATATTCTTTACACAGGCTCTCTGTAGTTTTCTTTGACAAGGTTTCTATATGGCCTAAGGTGTACAAATTTGGTTCCTTTTCATATGCTTCCTTTGCCCTGGCTAGTTCCTGCTTATATGCTTCCAGTTCTTCCTTTAAAAACTCATTTTCCTGCAAGACAGATGCCATTGTTGCTTCTGGTTGTTGGGGAGGAGCTGCAGGAATGGTAGCTTCTCCTTGTGTTTCAGCTTCTTGGTGTAGGAAAAGTAAAGCTGCAACACCCTGAACCTCTAATTCTTGTATATCAATTTCAGTATCAGCGGCTGGTTCTTGTGTTTCAACCACTGAATGGGTAGCTGGTTTTTTAGCTACTTTGCTTGAGGAGGGTAGTGTTGCAGCATTCGGGGCCTCTGATTCCTGTAATTCAATTTCAATATCAGTGGATGGTTCTTGTGTTTCAGCCACTGGATGGGTAGCTGGTTCTTGTGTTTCAGCTACTTTATTTGAAACAAATGATGTCTGGGCTTCTGGTTCCTGTAACTCAATATCAGCGGTTGGTTCTTGTGTTTGAGCCGTAGCTATTTCTTGTGTGTCAGCTATGGCTGGTTCTTTTGTTTCAGCCACTGAGTGGGTAGCTGGTTCTTGTGTTTCATCTACTTTATTTGAGATAGATGATGTCGCAGCATCCTGGGCATTTGGTTCTTGTGTTTCAGTGCCCGTGGTTGGAATAGGCAAAGATCCCGGGATTGGGGAGGTTGGAGGTGTTCGGGGTATCAGTCGAATTGATGGGGGATCTAGGGTAGTGTTCATAAAGGGTGGCCTTGTGGAGGCTCTTGTTCGCTTTTTCCGTAAGAAGGGTGGAAAGAGGGGAGCTTGTTTTCATTTTCATGAAGGTCTTTCTTCAATGATGGGGCAGGAGGAATTATCTGGTTCAGAGTCATCACTAAGAATATGAAGGGTGGGAGTGGATGACTATGGTAAGGTATGCGGTGGATTTGGTATGGTAGGGGAATTGATTGGACTGGTTGGTTCTGTGGGCGGGCTATTGGGTACTTCGGGGGAGTTTGGGGGGTTTTGCGGTTGCTGCTCCTCAGAATTTTCAGGAATTTCGGCAGCTGCTTGGGGATTTATGGGTGGGTTATTTAGTGGGAGGTTTTGTTGAGAAAATCCCCTGTGGATGAGCAATTGAACAAGACGGTGGTGGGTGAGTGAGAGGGTGGGATCTTTAGCCTTTCTTCAATAGTGTGCCATATTTTTCAGACAGCCCAGCAAATAATAAGGAATATTGACCCGTCTATTATGCCTTAAATGAGATAGCAGAAGAAAGTCGTGCTGATAAACTACCTGATATCAGCCTTCGCAGGTCAGCTAATGTTTGATGAATCTTGCAACTTCCGGCCATGGGGGTGGCAATGAGTTGAGTTGAACCCCCCTTCCTTTCAATTCAATTTGTTCTTCTGGAAGGAAGAAGTTCTGTTGAGCATTCTGAATGATATGTTTACGACTGAATATGTGAGCATCGTCGATAGGGAAGCCTGAGACCTGTGCTATGTCTTCTTATGTTATTGATATTCGGACCCCTTCGACGACAGAATGGTCCTCATGAAGATTTTGGGCGAATTGCAGGACCTGTTGTTTATTATACCCCTGAAGTCTCTGAAAGTAATTGAGCCATCCTGCCTATTGGAAGATTTGATAAGCTGTTGGATAGTGTTCTAACAACGTTGTGGTTTTAGGCTTGTTCCGTATGACAGATCCTCCCATGGCTACCAGCTCGGTAAGATACAGCATCAAGAGTTTGAGTATCAGCTTCTGTGTAGAGTGAGTTTTCCGAGCGACGTTATGAAAGAATGGTGGTCAAATGCACGAAAGGGTGGTGAAATAGGTATGACGGTGGTGAATTTGTGTGATATGATGGTATCGCGGATTTGATGTGTCCTCCCCTTCCATCAAGTGAGGGTAGTAATGATTGCACTTGAATGGTCATAATGACTTAGAATATTTCTTGTTAACTATAGCCTAACTGAATTACATAAAATTTACATACCTCACCTTATCGTTTGATTCGTTCTGCAAACAACATATCATGCCTATCCGTGGTAGTCCTGTCATGGCAAAGACTTTTGATCTAATAGATGAATTGTGTCGAGGGTTTGCTGACTAGAAGGATGAACTATAATCTGAGGGCATAAAATCTTGCTGACAGATGATGGTGAAAGACTGGTGTTTCAGCAATAGAGAAGAACGAAACAATTGTTGTAGATGAAGAACTGCTGAAAAATGGTGTTTTAGCATCAGAAGAAAGTCAAAAGTGTTGAACGGTGGTGTTTCAACATCGGAAGAAAGTCGAAAGTGTTGAACAGTGGTGTTTCAGCATCGGGAAAAATGATGAAGGGTTGCTGAGAATGGTGTTTCAGTGATAGAAAAGAAAAGGTGAAACAATTGTTGGACGATGTTGTTTCGTCGATGAAAGATGGTGAGGAAATGGGGGACTGTAGTGTTTTGGGAGTGGGAAGAATAAAAAGTGTTGAGAAGTGGTGTTTCAGCATCGGAAGAAAGTCAAAAGTGCTAAACAATGGTGTTTCAACATCGGGAAAAATGATGAAGGGTTGCTGAGAATGGTGTTTCAGCGATAGAAAAGAAAAGGCAAAACAATTGTTGGACGATGTTGTTTCGTCGATGAAAGATGGTGAGGAAATGGGGGACTCTAGTGTTTTGGGAGTGGGAAGAATAAAAAGTGTTGAGCAATGGTGTTTCAGCATTGGAAGAAAGTCAAAAGTGTTGAAAAATGGTGTTTCAACATCGGGAAAAATGATGAAGGGTTGCTGACAATGGTGATTCAGCAACATAAAAGAAAAGGTGAAACAATTGTTGATCAATTTGTGGTCGAAATGCCACCAAATTAATTGAGCATATTCAACACATCCTCCAACAAGTGCAAGAGATTTTGTAGAAATCCAATGCTAAGTACAAGCAACACCATGATAAACAAAGGGTACCACGCTAGTTTCAAGTTGGTGACAAATTTTGGTTACATTTGTAGAAGGAGCATCTCATCGGGCCCCATCGGAAGCTTTGGTCACTTCGTTATGGGCCTTAAACTATCACCAAGAATATGGGTAGCAATTATTTTGATCTCAACACTCCACCCTTCCTTGGTCTTCATCCAGTATTCAATGTGGACCTCCTTCAACCATATTTCCCACCATTATTGGACACCTCTGAGATCTCTGAACAGCTAAAACCAATAGAGCTCAACCCTGACTGCATGGAATAAGAATCCACTGATCAGATAGTGGACACATAGGTCAAGGGCACTCACCAGTAGCAGATCCAACTTTATTGAGTGGTCAAGGTAGGGAAACTCCTACACCAAGGCAAGTGGCTCACCTAGGGCCAAATCCAACAAAAGTTTCCTCACCTGAAGGGGGAAATCAATGCAATGGAGACCATTTCTTTATAATGGGGGAGGATTGATCCAGATGGATATTGGTGGCCACCCACCTATTCCAACTGGCTCCTCGTGTCCAATTTTGTTCAACACATATTTCTATACTATTTTATAATTGTGAGTTCTCCACTTATGGGGTTGTCTGAAGCCTCACACATCCTCCAGGTGGATACAGGTGACCTCTGGCCTAATCCAACTGGCCTATTTTGTATGTTTTCATATTAGCACACCTTGATGTACTTTTGGGGAATTTTTGAGGCCCTAAACATTTTTTTTTTGACTCACCATAGTCATACTATAGATGGAGTCACAGTTCGATAGGGAAATGTGTATTTTTCTGAAAGACCTTTCCAATGGGCTATCACACGCCTAAAACAAAGGTTGTATGATAATGTTATGACCCTAGGAAGTTGAGGTACCAAATTACACCAACTTACCCATAGGGCCCACATGACTTTTGGCATTTCACCTTCTAGGGTTAGGTTTTTGGATGTCTAGGGTTTTGGAATTCATGAGTAATATGAAAATGGTCTATGGAGCCTCATTGTAATCCATTCTTCTCATACAGATGCATGTAGCAACCACATCTCTTCTTAGAGATAGCTACCACCATTCGAGCAAGTTTCAATTCTGCAATTTTATAGTTTCAACCTATTCCATTATTTAATAAAAGATATTCTTCACTGAATATTTGTGTTATTCTTCCTATCTTTGTTTTTATGGTATTCAGTCTATAATCAGTTCATTCTGCTCCTAAATCCAGATCAGTTTTAAACCCTTTTTCTCTGAAGTAGTCAGTGGCAAAGTTGACCACAATTGGACCTGCCTATCCACATCCAATGATCACCATGCATTACCGATATCTGATGGTCCTCTTTTACTTCAGAAATTTGGGGCTCCAAACTTCGGGTGAACTTATATGTTTTAAAACCCTTTTTTGTAGAAGTGGTCAATGTTAGAGTTGATCATCTCCTTTCCTTTGTTGTGATCTGATGGTTCCAATATTTCACTCCAGATCAACAGTTGACTACAATTCGTGACTTCAAGGCCTCCACCTTCAGGTAATATTACATGTTCTTGGCTTCTTTTTGCTGGAGTGGTCAGCGCCAGATTTAACCATCTCTTTCCTTTAGTGTGATCTAATGGTTCGAATTGTTTCACTCCAGATCAATGGTTGACGGTAGTTTGTTACTTCAGGGCTTCAGCCGTCAGGTAAACTTACCTATTCTTGGCTTCTTTTCGTTAGAGTGGTCAGCTTAGGATTTGAATGATGTTACACAACCTTGATATGATGGTTGTGATTGATCTCTAAGTGCTCCTTATATCCGATGACTTACTTTTACTTCGGAAATTCGGCTTTAGCTAAACTTCCTTCATGCAAATTTCCTTCGGTCAATATTATCTGAAGTGGTCAATGTTGGGATGACCATGCGTATGTCATTTCCACGATCGATGGGCCATGACTATAGTATTCAGTCTGATGGTATATATTTAATCTAGATCTCATGATCTAAATCATTCCCAAATCTTCAAAAGATGGCCACGATTCTCCTCTTCTATATGCAAGTTTCCTCTATGATCAGAGGGTCAGAATTTGTCCTGAAAACTACACCAATGGACAAGATTCCTCCTCGATAGTGTTTCTACAATGCGTTCTCCCTTCTGAGCTTCGGATTAATGTTCTTATGCTCCTTATTTGACATCAATGACAATACCATACGACTATGTACAATAAGTAATTATTCAAATATAAATGTGACTTTAATAAATGCAAAAGTGGAAGTGAATTAAAAAAAAGGGTAAAAGTGAAAGTGGAGTAAATGTGTCAATGGTATTTGTACATGGCTTTAAAACCTGTGGTGGTATTTTACCCATGGTATGTCAAAAAATGAATTAAAAAATAGAAAAAGGGAAAAAATAATTATTTGTTTAATAAAAGTCGTGTATTTTTAAATGAACATGACTTTTCATGTAAATATTATGGTAATGTATAAATGAAGAAGAGGGTTATGAAAAAAATGTGTGTGTGGGTGAAAATGTAATATTTCTATGCATACCATTTGAGGAGTGACGATTGAATATCATTCAAGGAGTGATGATTAAATATTAGTGAAGATCAGATATGGTGTTTTAGAAAATAAATTTGGCATTATAGCAAGCAAAACTTCTAATGGTAGATCTAAGGAATAATTAGAATAAAGAAGATCTGGTGAAGGAAAATTGAATGCAAAAGGAGCGAGCATCAAGTATATTTGACAAAATCATAAGGAGTGAGTGTCAAATTGATCTGGCAAAAGAAGAAGTAGTGAGTGGAGAGTAAATATGGTGAAAGCAAATATGGTTGTTATATTTATGTGATTGCTTCATTATCGTTTTTCAATGTTGAAAAAAAAAAAGATAGCCTTATATTGATTCATCCCCTCTTAGTATAAGTGTGTGCTCAATGGGTTAAGTGTTAGGGTTGGATCTAGACAAATATTTAAATGTAGTATACTAAATTATTATAATTTTTCACTTGTATAAAGTGTCTTGTGGACCTAACGTATTATCAAAATATGTTGTATGTTTTTTTCAAATTCATGAGAAGTTGAGTTTGTCTAGAGTAGAGGAGTTAAAAGGGATATAGAATAGTATTAATTTATAGGTTGGGTCTATTTATAGTCTTGGAACATTCAAAAGTTAAAGGAACAATTGATATATTATATGTCTATGTTTACGAATTCAAGAGTCTTACAAAGCACACTTAATAGCATTTTAATTTCAACTCTTAGTTCTTAGCTCATTTTAAAAATGAAAGAATTTATGTACACAATGTGTTAGTTTCACCTAACACTCTCAGATACCCACATATAAATCGATGAGACATGATTTGTTGATGCCATCATACAGAATTGGCAAGATCATATTTGACATGATTATCATTAATGACATCATCATCATTGAAATGGATGTGTTTTATGGAACCACATGAAAATATCCAACGTGTATTGAAAAATCTTAAGACATCTGGACTTCATGGAAGAACTTCTCAAAACTACTATCCTTCCCCTAACCTAAAATATTATATATTCTAGTTGGAAGGTGCATTGGATCAGTAAGAATATTTTTCAGTGATGAAAAGAAACAACCTCAAACTTCCTTGGATCCTAGATATGAAATATTTATAAAACCAAGTTGAATCCAACTCGAGTTTGAGGGTATACTACTTAGTAATTTTTAATAAAAGGGATTATGATATGGTATCAATGTGTGCAAAGAATATGTTTTAAAACTTGGAGATAACAATGTCACTTTGACGTGGAAACCCTTGATATTGCATACCCCCAAAATGGAAAAATGAGAGTGAAAAAGTGAATGAGGGGTTGAACACATAATATGAGGCAAGAAGGGTATCGTGTTATCTATATCGTGAAATAATGGATGAAGTAGGAGTTCCAAATCAAACTAGTGAAGAAACAACAAGTGAAAATGTTTTCTTCAACCACCTTTAACAATCTTGAATAACAAAAACAAGTTGTAAATGTGATTAGGAAACAAATGTAAGACTATAATATAATCATGAAACAACTTAGTATATCTCTTTGTTGAAAATTTAGTTATGTAATAATATTAGTAGCATGATTTTTTTCAAAATGTCAAATAAAAAAAAAGTGGACATTATATAAAATAAAAAACATCTCCAATTCACATTTTCTCAACCACCTACATCATAAAAAAACAAATTAATGTTGTTGTACAATCTATAAACCCTTAACAACCACTCTAACATCGAAGATATTGTATTTATGTAACCATGCATCATTAACATTCACAGTGAACAATTTAACATATGAAGATTAATAAAAGAAACTCTTCTTACTTGAATTATTACAAACAACATTAACATTTACAATTGTAAGATATTTATTTTTTACAACAAGTCTCAAAATTTTCCACAAAATGAAGAAGACTTGAAAAAATTGAATAATTATTGCAAGTGAAATGTTATGTGTTTTAAAGCAACCGGATCAATTTGCAACACATAATTAAGGATTACTTATGTAAAACTACACATAGACAGCAGCATAAAACATTGAACATCAGCACATAAACACAACAAATTGATAAAGGAGTTCACCCCTGTCTGGGCTACATCTCCTGGTCCAGCTTCCAATGGATCATTATTATTAAATTGCTCAAAGTTCTCAAAAACATGCCTTACAATGCTCAAAATGACAAACTGACTGCTTCAATGGCTCTGCAGCGTCCCAAAACCCTTGTCTGGGCTCTTTCGGCACCTGAAACGGTCGAAAAATGAGAAAGATATGCCTCCTTGAAGCTTCCTTCTCCAACTTGTTGTCTCTAGTTCTACAAATTGTACTCCCCCTTGAGCAAACCTGGCTCACACGTTTATTTAAGCGTAAAAACTTAGTCCCGTGCATAACCGCGCACCGGTACAAACCATAGGATGGTTAAGGGCACGCCAGCCCCTAACTGCCTAGGCACTTGGGCGCATGGCGCATGGAACCATAGGCTAGGCGCAAAAGTAGTTTAACCGTTATAACTCCCGGGTGGTTAACCACTGGTCAAACCATATGCATAAACCAAAGGTTATAACATTCCCGCACGCAATTTTTAATACAATGGTTAACATATATAAATGTATATGCAATGTAATACATTGCAATACATTGCAATGTAATACATATAACACGTGCCAAAGTTTGGGTGTTAACATATGCGGTCGTATGTTCAACGATGTGTCCATGGGTCGGGGCTTAGCCCCCGGCCCGCCCCCCTTTCCAACTATTACAACATTTCAATTCAAATATATGTGCGTTGGAATATGAAACAAGGAACACGGGTCGGCACAATGGTTAGCGCAATTTGTAAAGTCATATGTTGTGGTGGGAGTTCCGGGGGTCGAACCCCGTGGCCTCCATTAGTTTTACATAGCCATTATAAGCCAACCGACGGGGGACACGTGGCGCCTAAGCATTGGGCCACGTGTCCTCATACCATTCGCTGCCAATGAGACACGTGTCAACATCCAATTGGACAACCATCAACCAATAAAAATGTGCCACATCTTCCACCTGCCATGTCATCATGATGGTACGGCCCTGCAACGTGGCCGTATGGACTGTACGGACAGGTACAGTCAACATCCCAAATTTTTTCCTGTTTGGCTTGGCGGACAGATTGCGACATCTCCTTCATACGGACTCTATTTGTGAAAGTAAATATACTGCCAGAATCAGGAAGACGAGACAGACGCAATGGCACTATTTTCGTCGCATTCTGAGCACTTTGAAAATTGAGCCAAATTTGATCCCCTGATCACACCTCCCCATTGGGAAGCTTTTGGACCTCCAAAAGACTATCTCATTCTATGTGAATATGAGGGTATAGTTCCCTCACCCTTTCAACCTCAATCCACTTGGCCTTGCTTGGATTCGTCCCTTTAAGACCAACTCGCAAATACTCCACATTTCCTCGCTTCGAAGTTCGCATCCTCCTGTCAAGTATGGTGTCCTCCTGCAGTTCTGTTAGATACTCTGGAGAAAAATGATCTATGGATGGAATCTGAACATGCTCTCCTTGATCATCAATCAACGGAGGCTCATACGACTTCAAATTCTCAACATTAACAACTACATACATCTTCATATATGGAGGCAAATCTAAACGAAAAGCATTGTTACCAATCTTGCCAACAATTTTGAAGGGACCATATCGAATTGGTTTCAACTTTTTACCTTCTCCTTTAAGCCTCTCCTTCCTGATGTAAAGCCACACTTCATCACCAACTTCAAAACTATGATCAACATGATGCTTGTCATGTCTCGCTTTGTACTTGGCCTGACTCTTCTCCAATTGCTCTTGCACCACCTGATGTATCGACTGAATTTGTTCGATGAAATTTTCTGCCCGATCAATGTCATATTGCCCATCAACAACAATATATTTCCCAAAGATGAAATCTAAAAGTGACTTGGGAAAATAGCCAAAACATGTCTCAAATGGCGACGTTTGCGTCGAAGAGTGCTTAGCTCGATTGTACGCATGTTGAACGTAGTGTAAATGTTCATCCCAAAGCATAGGATGCTTGCTGCAATATGCACGAAGAAGATGTACCACTGTACGATTCACCACCTCTGTCTGACCATCTGTCTGTGGATGAAAAGATGTGCTCTTTTTCAACTTGGTGTCCATGAGTTCCCACAAACTCGACCAAAAACTT
>ML785693.1:78857-102202 GCA_009831015.1 Picea engelmannii | reverse complement strand
AATCATTCCAAGAAAGCAAAATTTTTCCATTCTTTTTCATTTCCTCCTGTGTCTTAGATTCCCACCAAACAAGTGTTGATCCATCTAATCTTAATGAAGCTAACTGAATTTTGGTTTCATCATCTTGAATCTTTTGTATTCTAGAATAGACTTCAATTTGACGTATCCAGTTATCTAACTTTTCAGCATTAACTTGTCCATTATAAAGTGGCAACTCAAATTTTATATCAAGCTTTAATGAAGGAATTTTCGAAGGAGTTTTACCATGCCCATTGGGAATATGTTTCGAACTTGAAGAAGAAGAAGAAGAAGATGATGATGATGGAGGAGAGGGTGGTGGAGAAGCACCATTCCATCCATCTCTGGCTGGAGTCTTGTCACCACCACCTCCCTTATGCATTGAAGGGTTAGAGACTTCACCCTGCGACATCATGGTCCGTTCCATTATGACCTTCATCATATCTCTCATCTGTATGATAGTCTTCTTGAAGTCTGCTTCTTCATCTGGAACACGTTCATGATCTTCTGCATGTGCCATGCTTGGTGAATGTCTCTCTGTAACTCGTGGTGAATGAAACTGTTTCCTCCTCGTTGGATAAGAACTTGGCTCCACAAGTTGACCTTCTCCTCTTGTGAGTTTCAACCTTGTGAGCTTCAGAAACAAAACTTGCAAACAATCAAGTCTTCAAAACCAGTGCTCTGATACCAACTTGATCTAAAAATGAAGAAGACTTGAAAAACTTGAATAATTATTGCAAGTGAAATGTTATGTGTTTTAAAGCAACCAGATCAATTTGCAACACATAATTAAAGATTACTTATGTAAAAATACACATAGACAATAGCATAAAACATTGAACATCAGCACATAAACACAACAACTTGATAAAAGAGTTCACCCCTCTACGGGCTACATCTCCTGGTCCAGCTTCCAATGGATCATTATTATTAAATTTCTCAAAGTTCTCAAAAACATGCCTTACAATGCTCAAAATGACAAACTGACTGCTTCAATGGCTCCGCAGTGTCCCAAAACCCCTATCTGGGCTCTTTCGGCACCTGAAACGATCGAAAAATGAGAAAGATATGCCTCCTTGAAGCTTCCTTCTCCATCCTGCTGTCTCTGGTTCTAGAAATTGTACTCCCCCTTGAGAAAACCTAGCTCACACACTTATTTAAGCGTAAAAACTCAGTCCCGTGCATAACCGCGCACCGATACAAACCGTAGGACTGTTAAGGGCGCGCCAGCCCCTAACTGCCTAGGCACTTGGGCGCATGGCGCATGGAACCATAGGCTGGGCGCAAAAGTAGTTTAACCATTATAACTCCTAGGTGGTTAACCACCACTCAAACCATACGCATAAACCAAAGGTTATAACATTCCCGCGCACAATTTTTAATACAATGGTTAACATATATAAATGTATATGCAATGTAATACATTGCAATACATTGCAATGTAATACATATAACGCACGCCAAAGTTTGGGTGTTAACATATGCGGTCGTATGTTCAACGATGTGTCCACGGGTCGGGGCTTAGCCCCCGTCCCGCCCCCATTTCCAACTATTACAACATTTCAATTCAAATATATGTGCATTGGAATATGAAACAAGGAACACGGGTCGGCACAATGGTTAGCGCAATTAGTAAAGTCATATGCTGTGGTGGGAGGTCCGGGGGTCGAACCCCGTGGCCTCCATTAGTTTTACATAGCCATTATAAGCCAACCGATGGGGGACACGTAGTGCCCAAGCATATGGCCACGTGTCCTCATACCATTCGTTGCCAATGAGACATGTGTCAACATCCAATTGGAAAACCATCAACCAATAAAAATGCACCACGTCTTCCACCTACCACGTCATCATGATGGTACGGCCCTACCACGTGGATGTACGGACTGTACGGACAGGTACAGTCAGCATCCCAAATTTTTGCCTGTTTGGCTTGGCGGACAGATCACGATATCTCCTTCATACGGAGTCCGTTTACGAAAGTAACTATACCGCCGGAATTAGGAAGACGAGATGGACGCAATGGCACTGTTTTCATTGCATTCCAAGCACTTTTAAAATTGAGCAAAATTTGATCCCCTGATCAAATGATACTCTTCATTCATTGTTGTATCCCAGTCTGGATGACCTAAAGCTTTTGCAAATGTCTCTGGATCATGATTTTCTGAAACTTGAGCCAAAAGAGAAGAGGCTTGCTGGAATTGTGAACATGTCTGTCGCTGATTGAAGGATCACCGTCAAGATCACCAGTTGCTTCTCATGTTGAACACACTGATCTAGGATGTGGTGGAGTTGGTGCTAGTTCGGGTTCAAAGGACTCATATGGAGGAGGGTGAGCACACAGAGGTGGATTTTCATCCTCACTGTCATCATATGAAGAAGAAAATAGATCAGAAAAAGGCACAAATGCCAAAGATGACTCGTAGGTCGAAGAAGGCACAACTGTCGAATTAGGCTCACAGACCAAAGAAGGCACAAATGTCGAATTAGGCTCGCAGGCCAAGAGATTTTCATCAAATTTAACATCTCTTATAATAATAATTTCATTACAATGTGATTGAAGAAGTTTGTAACATTTGACATCTTCAGAATAACCAACAAATATACACTTCTCAATTTTAGGCTACAATGCTTTCCTTTTCTCATTAGGAATGTGAGCCCATGCTATACTGCCAAATACATGGAAGTGACTTACATCTTGTTTAATTTTAGTCCAAGATTCTTCCAGTGTTATATTTTTAAGACCCTTTGTGGGAGTGCGATTTACTATGTAATTTGCACAGTTGATGAATTTTGTCTAATACTTTAGACTTAATCCCTTAGATCGGATCATATAATTAGCCATTTCTTTTAATGTGTGGTTCTTTCTCTTAGAAACACCATTTTGTTGTGGTGTATATGGAACAGTGTGTTGCATTTGGATTCCCTTTGTAGTGCAGTAATTTGTAAAATTATTGTTCACATATTTGCCTCCATTATCTGTTCTTAACCTTTGAATTTGATGTCCAGATTGATTTTCTACAAGGGCCTTGTAGGCCAAAAACTTGTCAAAAACTTCGCTCTTAAGTTTTAAGAAGTAAACCCAAGTACATATGGAAAAGTAATCAATGAAAGTTAATAAATACTTGCACCCAGAAAAAGAAGGAGAAGAAAGTGGACCACACAAATCACTATGAACAAGCTGCAAAGGACTTGGGGCGTGCCAAGAGGTACACTTTTCAAAACTATCCTGATGATGTTTTCCAAGAACACAATCAACACAAACACCATCTCTGCATGAAACAAGAGGAAGACCAGTCACCATCTGTTGATTACATAGTGGTTGAAATGAGCGATAGTTTATATGACCAAACCGCTCATGCCAAAGTTTTCTCAGGTCATCGCTATGGGCAATAAAAACTGATGAAAAAAATGATGACCCAAAGTTGTGAAACTTGTACAACCTGGTAATATCATCAATAATTCTAGTTACAAGAACATGATTAGGATATTTTAGATCCTTGATTACAACTTGGTGAGGTGAAAACTCTACGGTTTTACCTTCACCTGAATGAGTGATTTGATATACTAATAGAAAGTTACAAGAAAGACTTGGAACACAAAATACATCATTGAAATGACCATTTTCTACTTGTACTATTCCAAATCTGTCAACACTAAGAGATCTATCATCACCAACAAATATTTTCTTGGTGTTACATTCATTTAGAGTAGAAAATATGTCTTTATCCTTAGCCATATGATAAGATGCTCAAGAATCAATAAGCCACTTATCAGAAGTAGAAGTAGAAGGTGTATTGAAGGATAAACCAGAAGAAAAAATTGCATGTCCATGAGAAGAAGAAGAAGAAGTAGGATCAATACTGATGTTTTGCTTCTTCATCATTGCTTCTAAAGCTGCCATCTTCTTGAAACATTTGGACTCATCATGACCATCTTTATCACAAACTTTTCAATGTTTGTTAGTCTTTTTATTTTTATATTTTGCTCCTTTTTCTCCATTCAGAGAAAAATATGTTTGAGTGGTTTTGGGACCCTTATATTGCTTGTTGTTGTGGCGAGGATGTTGATTATTGGGATTCTTGGGTTTATCTTTCTGTTGGGAAACTAAGGCTTTTTTGGACGTACCTGCAGTGTTGATCACTCCAAGTTGTACAAGCTTATCTTCCTCTCTAATCAAAGCAACACAAAAGGACTCAAGAGTGGGTTTTTCATAACCTTTCCCTAGAGCCTCTATCATGGCATAAAAGGTATATACAAACACATTATATGCACTACCTATCTTATAAAGAATAAGATAGATACAATGCTCTTCCTCCATTTTTATCATACATTCTTCACATAAAATTATGAGTGTTTTAAACCTAGATAGATAGTCTCCAAGGTAGGAAAAATCACTTGGACTCAAGGTCAGTAATTGATTTTCTAACTATTTTGCTCGAATAATATTGAGTTTACCAAACACAGATTCAATCTTGTCCCAAGCTTCTTTGGGGTCATTAATTTCTTGGAGGTGGTATCTTAAATCATGGGAGATGGACATTCTGATTATTCCATGTGCTTCATCACTCCTATTATCCCATTTGAATTTCTTATCATCATCAATGGGTTCTTTTTCCTTTCCCAAGGGAATCTGGTACAAGCTTTTACTTCTTAATAAATCTTCCATATGAGATTTCCATTGGAAGTAGTTGTTGATGGTAAGAAAGACATTACTTGTAGAAGCCATATTAAATATGCAAATAATGTGGATTTAAAAACTGAAACTGATGATCTGGATGGAAATATCTTGAAAATTTGTGTGGATTAAAAAAAAACGACACTGAAAACGAACTTCTGATGTGAGAGTTATGCCCTTTCAAAAAAAGGCATAAACGGTAACCAACTCACCACGTGATAGTGTAAGTTGCTTTATGAAGTGATCCACTTTTATAAAGAGAAGTGGGGATCACTTTTATAATGAAGTTACTTTATAACAGAAAAGATGCATGCAAAATAAATAACTCTAAAATAAAATATTAAAGCTACTTATAGTGATTCACTTTTATACTTGAAGTGAAATACACTTTACAATTTTAGCATGAACTTTTTCAAAAAAGTAACAAAAGAGAGAATTGAAGTCAATACATCTTACTTAATAAGGAAAGTTTTAACCAAATGGTCTAGAAAAACATATTGTAATGTTCAGTAGGAGGATTGGGGTTGTTGTTATTGTTGAAGACGACCTTTGAGAGCGTGCTAAAAAAAAACTCTTTTAACACAAGAAAAAAATTTCGCTTCTCGATGACAACAAGGGTTAGATCTCGGTTAGCTTACCTGGAAGATGCACATTTTCCTATCTGTTTCTGATTTTCCGAGATCGCACAAGGCATGGGGAAAAGATAATACGAAGATCTAAATGAGTAGCAAACCAGAAATAAAAAAATACAAGCCAAAATAAAACCAAAATAAAACTTTGCAAAAATTTTAAAAATGCATATTCAGGCTTTATACCTCTGGATCTTACTGTAATGGTCGTATATTGGGAAAAAAAAAACCTTTTCGAGTGAAATGAAAAAGTGTTCCCAAATGAAACGAGTGCTCTGGATGCAATGGAACCGTCCTCTCAGCCCATAAATGTATGGAAATGACAAAAAATGCAGATGAGGCAACTCGGCTTCACGATCTCGATCTACAACAGGAGCGGGTCTTCAAACAGGTTTTGATACCATGTTCGAAAACATAGGTATTCCAACCAAATACGAACACCTTCAGTAACCACTCACATAACCATATCAAATATCAACACATCGATGTTTTCACGTGGTAAAACCCCTACGGGGAAACATCCATGGCCCCAACCAATGTGACCACTTGGAGCAGTTTATTAATGCAAAAGAAAAAAGATTACAGAGAGATTTTACAATACAGTTTCTCACAGTAGATCATCGACAAATGACTCTCCATGCTCTTTAAATATAGATCATGGAATAATCGGGTGTTAATCCATGGATCAATGGCCATTAATATCGAGGAGAGTATGAACCGTCGAATCACTCTATGTCGGGAACATATCGTGACCGTCATATTTCCTAACTACAAATGCATACTAATGCATACTAAAGAAACACACTAGAAAACAAACTTTTACCTAATGACACAATAGACCAAGTAGATCTTAAATAACTCCTAAGTGTCTAAATATCCTAACAGGTGTGTTGGAAAGGAACACCTCAAATAAATTCAATGGCCCATTGGAAAGGTACTCTTTGGAAAATCGGTTACCATGGCCCATGGAAAGGCACACTTTATACAATTGGACATATTGGTATCTTGGAAAGGAATACCATAGATAGAGTCAGGTGCACCCATGGAAAAAAAAGGTGCATTATAGATAATGACTGTTTAGATACACCAAATAAGTTGGATGGAACTTGGCTAGAAACAAAGACAATTCTTGTAGATAGCCTCATCTACAACATGCATTTGGCATGGTGTATAAGTTAGCAATAAGGATGTATGATTTGGGTGCCTAGACTTATACATATTGATGGATTTAGGAAATACACCATTGGGGGTTGTGATAGATGGTCGAGGTTGCTTTAGGCACAAGTTTCTATAGACCACAACTATGGGTCACACTTATCATGAATATGCCCTTGGGAATGAATCCATTGAGTGCACATTCACCAAACTCCTTGGACACACTTAGGAAAAGTTGGACCAAATAAGGCAAATCATCAAAATTGTGAAAACTTGGATGGATTGGATGCACTTGGAGAACTGGTCCAATTGATACCATCAGATGGAGTTACCTTTGGACTACTTGAGATTCACTGGACATGATGGACCACTTAGCTGCAACTAGGAACACTTGGGAAAGGCTAGATGGAATGACTAGGAAGATGGTATGACCTCATGAAGCTTTACATGACCTGGATAGATGAGATGACTTGGGAATATGATATGACCTAGACAGATGGAATGAACAGGGAAGTCTTGGGATGACCTCAGTAGACCCAACATAGTTTGGAAGAATGCAAAGAAACGATTGGAAAACAAGTCATCGAATATGAACAAGTTATCTCAATGGAACTTGGAACACAATGAACTTTGAAAGGCAAGGTGAACTCATATAAATAGATCGAAACCTCAAAGTACTAAGGTATCTATTAAAGCAATAGTTGTAAGGGTCATCCAAGTTTTTCGTGATCATGTGCCACGTTCATGGTTAGGGAACCACATGAGACTTACATTATCCAATACAAGGAAATGGAAATAGGACCTGCAAGAGGTAGGCATGTGGATGCTTCAAGGGTTGGTTTGTGAAAGGTTGTTGGGTAGTTTAGGTAGGATGCATTTTTCCTCAGTTTATTTGTATAGCTATAATTGATCCATGAGAAATTGATCACACTCACCCATCGTATCATGTAAAATTGTTATATATATATATATATATATAAAGGTGTTAGGCACCTAGCTTGGGTTTCACCCATTCATATGTGTAGAAAATTGTGAATATTTTGTGTGCATTGAATGTTGATGTTCCTTGCACATTGTTAATTGTTTACTTGTTGTAATATTGGATAAGGGTTGCATCACTAGGATATATTTAGGTTGTGGTTGGATTCATGCATAATGTTTCTTGTTGTATGAACTAAGTGTGTTAGACTTGGCTAGGAAATAACTTGTTGTAACCTAAAAAGAATTTATGGACGGATCTTAGGTTAAGAGATGTAGTCTTGTTGTAGTAGGTGAAAGTTTTCCAAGACACTACAGCTAAGGCAAGGAAATGATGCACAACCACAAGTCATGGAATGAATTGGGATAACTCAAGTCACAGGAAATAAATTTGGGAAAACAACAAGTCCCTGACAATTGTTATCAAAGCATTTTTTTGTTCACATACTTGACTTTGTGACAATTTGGTGCACCCCTTGGATAAGTGGAGGGACCTAAAGCTGGGTAGTAGGCCTTGTGATAATTTTCCACCACTCAGGAAAGTGAGGATGTCTAGTTCATGTGAAGAATACAATGATGGGATACAATATACAAAGACACTAAGTATGAGGAACATACTTGTAAACTTCGAGAAGATTGTCGAGAACATGACAACTTCACTTTGTAGGAATGGTGAGAAATCTAAAACCTTGGATGAAGAAATTGTTCACATGCACCAAACCTTCAATGCTACTATGGATGAATGTCAAAAGACCACAGACAAAATGGTTGCAAATTTGAGATCTAATTTTGAGGACCGATTGAAGGCAATAGAGGACTTGTTCAACTTTGTTATGGAATGCATTAAATATCAGGAGGACACCATAAACATATTGAAACAAGTTTTTACCAATGTCTATGTGGATAAATATCAAATAACTATAAATATATTATAGAACCCTCAATGCTAAGTTACTTGGTAATTTTTTTTCGAGAATTACTAGTATTTAGAATAGAGGAACAAAAGTATGGATGAAGCCAAAGTGAACCCTACTACAATGTTCTTGACATATACCATGAATATTTAGTGGAGGAACTAAGTGGAGGGCTTCAGTCTTGGATGCACTATGGATAATATTGAAAACTAGGTTGAGATGAAAGTTTCCTTGAAGGCTTAGTTAGGGCAAGGGAATTAAACTTGGATTACATGGAATCAGTTGTTGGTTATTAAGCATAAAGGAAGAATTCAAGCATACATCAAGGATTTTTCATGGATTATGTTAGATATCAAATACATGTCAGAAGAAATAGGTTTTTCCAGTTCATGAATGGACTACAACCTTGGGTACAGAGTGACTTGGGATGCCATAATGTGCATATCCTTTTATAAACTATCATCATAGATGACAATTTGTTGGACTACATGGTAGAGGAAAAAGGTGGTCAAAGGAATGGTGAGGATGCTCTAGGAGAGAAGAAACATGGAAATAAGAAGAAGAGGAACAAATTTAAGGTGAATTCATCTAGGAATTAAACTATCAAGGCCAAGGCTAAGCATCTAGACTCTCCTAGGGAAAAACATAAGCCTATTTCATGTTGGATTTGAGGAAAGGATCATTATGGAAATAATTGTGTACTAAAATAGAATTTTCCCACTGTGGATCAAGTGGATAAGTTGTTTGTTGGTGGTTTTCAAGTCTTAGGTGTTGTTTCAGAGGATAAATACATAATAAACAAAGATAAATATGTTACAATCCTTTTCAATGTTCCATAAGTACTGAATGGAAGACTAATAATTATGATGGTTGATAGTGGGGTGAGCCACAAATTCATGAAGGAAGACATTGGAAGAGAGATTTGTCACATACCCACTACGACATAATAAATTTTTCTCTCTTCCTCAAGGGATAGAATCCCCAAATTCCTACGGGGGCCTAGAGCAGACTAGATCTTCCCTTATCCACCTCCATGTGATCGTTGGTTATGACCACAAGCCAAGCCAATAGACACCTTTCGCATTTCGTGACTCAAAAATGTAAGAGAGTTAAGTCTTTTGACTCTTCAAACCCCGAAATGCCGAAATGACGAACCCCGAAAGGGCTGGCGAGTGACAAGCTCCCCGCTTGGGTTTTGTCCACACGACCCTTTTCCATGACCATGTGCTTGATCGACAAGGCATTTATCGGATTTTCGCGATTCAAGGAATCACGATGCAATGTCTCTTCCTCTCCCTTTCAAATCCCTAAAACTTTGAAATATCTGAAGTTCCCTTCCAAAGGAAGATCAACGGCTGTAAGCCTCCCATGATCTGGTGATTCAGATCTTTTCAGGATTTCATGGATCAAGAGTCCTGACTCTCTTACTCTTTATAACCCTGGTAGCCAAAATACTGAAATATCTCTGCTGAGAGATAAATGGTCCATGTCCCTCTCGAGCCAATGACTACGATCCAACTGGATTGACAGGCCACAACCTTTTGGGGTTTCAGAATTTACGATTTCATGATTCCATTACAAACAACACTTATCCATGATTTCACACACCCACTCCAACAATACATCGCATTTTGCGACTTTGAGAGTTTCAATACAGAGAGCCCCGGTTCCTTGTCCTCGAAACTTCCAAAATCCTGAACCCTAATATGCCGAAACATGTTTCTATTCCATGACCCGACACTACTCCATAAAACGCTTTCAGGATTTCATGTTTCGGGACTTCGCGAATCCTATTGCTCTAATTTCTTGTCCTCCTGTACTCCCGGTATCCGAAGTACTGAAGTGTCGAATCCTAAAATTCTGGTCCTCCTTCTCCTGAGTGAGGTCAATGGCTCAAAGCCTCTCTTGATCCAATGACTCAGATCCTTTTGGGGTTTTATGAGTCAAGAGTTCGGAACTCTTACCTCTTGTTTTCCCGGTAACCGAATTACCGAAATCTCCTTTCAGGTATTTCTCCGAAACCTCAACTGCGTGCACCTTTCGGGACTTCGGGATTTGTGATTTCGTGAATCCACCACAACCAAACTCTTGGTCCTTCAACCTATCAGTATCTGAAACCCAATGGGTTTGGATCTCTGCCACGGGTCCTATGAAATGGACGGTCTCGATGCTTTTTCTATTTCGCATATCGAGAGTTTGAAACTCTCGGTACCAAGACCATAGCCTCCTCTACGTCCTGAAATCTGAATAGCTTAAATACCAAAATTCGGTCGCTCCTCTCCTGTATCAAGATTTTGTGAACTAGGAGTTCATGATGCAGTGAATCCATGATTCTAGTCCTTCAATCTTTTGGTATCCAAATCCCCGATGGGTTCGGACCTCTGCCACATGTCCTCTTAAATGGATGGTCCTGATCTTTTCGGGACTTTGATGAGTCCTCAACTTTGTGTATGCAAGGGTTAAACCTCGTGCAACTTCTCTTGGATCCGATGGCTATCGACTATCCACGTGAGATCTGATGGTAGATGTAGCTCCTCCTAGAGCTCACACTTTCTTATCGATTTCGAAAGATTTCGATGCTTCAAAGGTCTCATCTTTTGATCTTCTACTGCAAGTCGGCTATTGGTTCTCTCCATCACTTTACGAAAAGTGTTTTCCCTCCTGATATTTCTAAGCTATGAAGGAATTAAGAGATTTGCACTCTTTCTCCTGGGCTTGACTCTTAGAAGAGTCTTCCACGCACCCCTTGCACACATTCATCAAGTCTAGGACTTGGGTGAGTCTCAACCTCTACTTGCCTTGCAGGGAGCCTATGCATAACTACACTACCTCTCGTAATCTTAACAGAATTCATCCTCCAAGGGACTCTAGACAACTAGGAAGGTTGGCATGTGTACATGAGACTATGCCTAAGGTCAACGATCTCACAGTTAGTGGCTCTAATTCAAGAAACCACAAGACACAAGAATTTACGAGTACCAATCATGTCCTATCCATAAAATTTCTTACTGGGCTAAATATACAACCAAACATTAAGGAAAGGGACATAGTATATCCTTTCAGAAATCAAGCACAATTCCCGAAACATACCCAGTATAACCAAATTCATGTCCAGTTACTGCTAAATTACATAGAGTAAGAAATCACTTATCTATTACAGGTTTCCGCCAACCAACTGACTGTGGTTATTCGTCCTTCCACCCAACCATAGGCACAGAGGCATTCATTCTTAGCACTCTGGCCACCCCCGTGCCAAGCCATGATATCACCAGGGAATTCTCACAGTTCTTGAGGGTTCTCTCTCTATTTCAGCTTCTGTTCGGGTCCTATTTTCTGCAACTCGGAGCTTTCTCACTCGGTTTTGGCCTTGGTGAGGTTTCTCAGATGCTCTTCATCATCAATCTCGCAGCCTTCTATTTGTGATTCGTTGGAGATATTGACACTTCTCCCTTGTGAGATTCCGCCCTCCTCATCTGGTGTCGAGTGTCTGGCATCTCCTCTCCTGTGTGTGTGTCCCTCTTACCTTGGGAGGTTTTTGCTGACCTATCATGTTCCTTTTGTCAGAAGTAAGCTCAGGTTTGTAGGTCCCTGTGGTACTTCGAACTGACAGCCCAGGTTTCCATTCATGGGGGTGGTTGGTGATTCAACCACCAGTCCTTTCTTCATTGACTGGTTTTCTTTCCTTGGGATTCAAAGGAGTTTTGTCATCCTTATCAAGGGAGGTTTGGGGTTATTTGATATATACACCCTCTCTTATAGTTTTCACATTCTTCCTCTAGTGATTTCATGGCTAGTACTTTCAAGGCTTCACCCCCACAGTCAGTTATTGGCAACTCAAACAATAATACATTTACATTTTCCTCATGCATTAGCATGGTAATTCCTATTCTATGATTAATTACAAATTAGGGGAAATAGAGGTGTTACAATTCCCCCCCCCCCCTAAAGTAACAATGTCCTCGATGTTCTTTCTCAAAACACCTGTGATGCCTTTCTCATTCGGCCACTTCAGAAGTCTTGACCTTCATCCTCAGTTAGGTCCTCTTTCAGAATCATAGTCTTCGTCACCTGCCTTCAATAATCCTTGGACAACAATCACATTAATCACAATTTTGTGTGAAAACATCTTATTGTTGTTCAAAATTCAAAAGGAAAATTTCATATTATAGCACAGTACTTATCTGTGCAGTTTGTGGATCTGTATCCACATGGTAGTTTTTTTTATCCATGCTCATCACTTCCCTTGACATACCCATTGGGTGCATGATTCCAATTCAATAGCTCACAAGATCTATCATGATTTTATCTTCCTTTCCAAGGTTTTTCCGCACAGGAAACTACCCATTGTGTGCATGATCCCAATAGTTTACAAGAATTATTAAGGTCTCCTCTTCCTTGCGGTCACTCATCCTCTAGGCTCAGGCTCAAGCATCCCCTTCACTGTTATATAGTCCCTTGGGCAATCCATCTTGCCCTGCTGAGGTTTTCTCGCATAGGAAAATCTTAGAGACTCTATCAAGTCTTACAGTCGAGGTGTCCCTCAGAATTTCTCTGCTGAGGCATCCCTCTAGCTTGTGTTACCTCAACATAATTTATTTTAGGCGATCATGACTTATCATGGGGTTCTCATGGCTCAAAAGTAGCCCTTTTTCATCATCTTCAACTTTGGTAGCCTTCATCTGTTCTTTTCTGGACATGTCTTTTCTTCCCACCTGTATCAGAAGTATATAAAATTCATGAGACATCATTATAAATTTTAACTTTCAGAATTTTATTGCAAAACTGTCACCCATGGATTTTCCAAACTCGCGACTTGTTTTTCATATTTGTTCCACACAGGAACCAGATTCATAATTATGGGAATTTCCTTCCCATAACGGTTTGGCTCAGTAGGCAATTGGCCTTCCTTATGGGCTTACAATGCTGCCATATCCAGGACTCCTTCTTCCATCCCTTGCAGTTTGGTTCAGCAGGCAATCAGTCTTCCTTATGGACTTACAACACTGCCATATCCAAGACTCTTTGCTTCTTGCAATTCATTCTTTACACAACCAAACAATTGTTAGTTTCATTTCAACATACCAAAATTTTCAAAATGTAGTTCAACATTTAAAAAGAGTTTTAACAATTGTGCCAATATCCATGACCACATTCATACCCAATACATTCTTGCATTGTTTTTCGAGTTCATCACACTTTATGACCGGTTCTTGGCCATGGGGTGTTGGAAGTTAACCAACCTTTTCCTCATATGGTTTATTCATTTTCTTTCATTCTTATAGTAGGACCATGCTGTCGGTTATAAGCCAATCATGATCCCAAATCAAATACACATGAACTCAAAATTTTCACATGTATGCCTTTACGCGTTTCTTGATTGTCAATGCATTCATGACATATCAATTCATGAATTCTTCCAATGGTTATAAACGATGTTTACTACCATAGGTTCATACCTCCATTATTCAGGTTCTTCGTCCTGAGTCATACCTTACTTGGGTATCCAAGGCATACCACTGCCTTTCAAAATTCATGCATAACACTAAGACAATAAAATATTTCAGAAGGGGTTCCTACCAAATCCCTTCATACCTTGTGCCACACAGGCGCGGATATATTTATACCGGTTCTTGGCTAATAACACCCTCTTTCTTATTTTTACCTCATCACCAGTGATTTATTAGGGATTTTATAGCCCCATCAACAACCTTTCACTCGCGGCCTTCTCCTGGTCATTCTTTGTTTGAGGTTTCCCATCATTGGCAATTGTCTTCCTCAATAGCTCCAATTTATTTCTATACATAGCATGCATCATTATAGACACAATTGCATTAGTCATAATATTAAACCTAATGCATGTATCATAACATTCGAATTCATAAACATCCTTAAATGTTTCCATAAGTGCAACAAAATAGTTCTCAATTGTTTTCACAATATTACAACCATCATTACTATGGTGTCAAAACATTTCCGTTCATCAATGTACTAGCTTTCTCATCCCATAGAAAACATAATGCACAACAAGGAAAGAAATGAGGGCTCTCCCTTTCTTCAAATTCTTTCTACATTTCCTAGGGATTTTCAGCCCAGTCGATTTATCTCTAAGGTCTCACTGCTTGTTCTTAATCACAGCTTCAACCCAGCCTCATCAGTTAAACGTACTTGTTTATTCATTTAATCATACTCAGGGGATTTACTTGCCTCTTACCAACTATACCGGTTTCCACGACTACTCTTTTCTGAGTAGCCTTGGTTAGGCCTCACCCTAACCCTTTTTTGGATAATGCAACATGCTTTAATAGAAACTCTTTGCTCATAATGAATCATGAACATGTGCATCCTACACACTTCCATTCGATTATCAGAATGGTCAATATTCAGTTGTTATTCTTCTATTAATTACATGATTCTTTCAAAATGTAATCTAGGATTCTTATATATGGACAGGCCTTGCAGCCCATTGTCCAACCTTAAAAAATTATTAGGGTTGTGACTCTGTTCTTCTAACAAAGTCCTTACACAGTTCCTCCATCGGGAACTCCTTCAGCATGCAACTTCCTTGTTGCATATCCATCACTATCTATGATGGCCTCAAGCTCGAATTAGCTTCAACTTGATAATAAGCATTCTTTAGGGGACATAGACATACCTTTCTAGTATGTATTCCAAATTATGCATCAACAAATGTTCTAGGTTTTTGCTAACTTACATCCATGATGTACTTAGTTATACTCATAATCGTAAGAATGTGTGAAGTTTCCATAGGTATATTTTATAACCCACCTACATCTTTACTCTTAAGATCAGTCAATTCAGATTCATTCACAATCCTTCTCATGTGATGCTCAAAGGCGTAATCATTTGTCTCTTATTATGACAAGAGAGAATCTTTTCTCATTTACCCTTTTATCTAATTATATTGGTACTTCCTGAGGAAATGGAACACATTCCCCTCAGGCTATTATTTGGAACAAAACTTTCATGACTCCCCAAAATGGAGTCAACTATTCCTCTATGGTATTCATTTAATCTAGACAAAAGAAATACTTTCTTCACATTTCACTCATCAGGGAAATCATATTGGGCCTCTAATATAATTATACTCTTACATCATACATGTGTATTACTTTCACGTTTAATATCATTCATACCTTACCAATATTAATATCAGGCTTCCTATTATGAAGCTTCATAATGAATTAAACTCATGCACTCAAGTAAAATTGAACACAGCTAAGTATTCATCATGCTAGTTCATGCCTTCTCCTCACGCGACCACCAGCGGTGACCACGATCCAAACAAAAAGGTGCTTCACATTTCGCGATTTTGGGATTCCTGTTGCAAGGAACTCTAGTTCCTCAATCCCCGAAATCCGAAAACCCAAAAGACCGAATCTAAGGTTTTCTCAGCTCTTTTATTCCCATGACCCTTCGCTCGGAACCTGGGGTCAACTCCCAGACATGCGTCGAGATCCCGTGTTTTGGAGAATCCACAAACAACGCTTCACCATTTCCCAAACTTCTAATCCATGCGGGTCCAGCAACTTGGATTCCATAGTACAGATCTCTCTACCAATAAACGGTCCTGATCAAATCCCGGCTTTCCACCTTTCAGGATTTGGTGGAGTCCTTACCCCTTAACTCCTGATTTTGAATCACCAAAAGTGTATGCGTCAGATCCACGATCCATCGCTTGTCTCGATCCAACAACTTAGGTTGGATGTTGGGATTTCATGACATGCGAGTCCTCAAAACTCCGCCCATTGACTTCTAAACCTCCAACTCCCGAAGATCTGATTACAATGGATCTACGGTTCAGGTCATCCGCTAACCAACGACCTTGATTGAATCGATGATTTACCTGGCGCGACTTTGGAAAGTCTACGCTTCTATTTTCCCAATAGACAAAACATCAAAGCTCTAGATCAACGACGCTCGTTGATTCCAATCTAACGAATACTATTCCTCCTAAGATTTTTAGTTACTTACAGGAAAAATATCGTAGTCATAACTCATATGGATGTTACCCTTTCTTTATGGGAACAACCAACAAGGTCACTCTTGGGAATTAGCAACAGTCCCAAAGGACTCCTCTTAATCTTACTTAAACAGATTATCCTTGTTGTCGATTCTAACCATTATAGGTCAGGTAATTTGACCCTATATATTTTCATCAGTCCTCTCAATCGTGAGGTGTTATATGCTTAGGGTTTATTCTTTTAATAATGCAGTAATTATAACTTTCTAAGGATCCTACCAGTCCTTACCCGATTTCCCAAATCATGAAGGAGTTCTTCATTTGAATATTAATTCTTACCTAACCAGCCATCTCAATTGCAAGAGACTCTACTTGCTTTAGTAGGTAGCCATCGTCACACTATAACAGAACAACTCAGTTCATGTCACTTGTCTTGATCATGCCGCTCCATAGCACAATTTATTCCACCTCTGTTATTCACACTCAGGTCTTATTAGTAATATTGATCGGTGCATCCTACTCCTATAAGAGTAGTTACCATTTTAACAGAGGGGTTAAAGAAATTCCCAATTTACAGTTTCATTCTGTGGTCCTTCTTCTTAAAGAGAAAATGCAGATAATAATGTCTCTTTACGTGACTTGTACATGAGCCCAAGCAGGCCAGGTGTTGTAACCATGCTCTGATACCAATTTTTCACATACCCACTATGACATAATAAATTTTCCGCTCTTCCTCAAAGGATAGAATCCCCAAATTCTTATGGGGGCCTAGCGCAGGCTAGCTCTTCCCTTATCCACCTCCATGTGATCGTTGGTTATGACCACAGGCCAAGCCAAGAGGCGGCTTTCACATTTTTCGACTCAGCGATGCAAGAGAGTCAAGTCTTTTGACTCTTCAAACCCCGAAATGCCGAAATGCCAAACCCTGAAAGGGCTAGCGAGTGACAAGCTCCCCACTTGGGTCTTGTCCACATGACCTTGTTCCGTGACCACATGCTTAATCGACAAGGCACTTACCGATTTTTTGCGATTCAGGGAATCGCGATGCAATGTCTCTTCCTCTCCCTTTCAAATCCTTGAAACTCTGAAATCTTCGAAGTTCCCTTCCAAAGGGAGATCAATGTCTGTAAGCCTCCCCTGATCCGATGGTTTGGATATTTTTGATATTTCATGGATCAAGAGTCCCGACTGTCTTACTCTTTATAACCCCTAGCTAAAATACCGAAATATCTCTGCTGAGAGATCAACGGTCCATGTCCCTCTTGAACCAATGACTACGATCCAACTGGATCGATGGCCCATAGCCTTTCAGGGCTTCAGAATTCATGATTTTGTGATTCCGTTACAAACAACACTTATCCAAGATTTTACACACCCACTCCAACAATACGTCGCATTTCGTAACTTTCGGAGTTTCAATACAAGTCGCCCTGGCTCCTTGTCCTCGAAACTTCCAAAATCCTGAACCCTAGATGTTGAAACCTGTTGTTGTTCTGTGACATGGCACTACTTCATAAAATGATTTCGGGATTTCACATTTCAGGACTTCGTGAATCCTGTTGCTCCAATTCCTTGTCCTCTCGTACTCTCGGTATTCGAAGTACCAAAGTGACAAATCCTGAAATTCTAGTCCTCCTTCTCCTGAGCGAGTTCAACAGCTCAAAGTCTCTCCTGATCCAATGGATCAGATCCTTTCGGGGTTTTATGAGTCAAGAGTTTAGAACTCTTACCTCTCGTTTTCTCAGTAACTGAATTACCGAAATCTCCTTTTGGGGATTTCCCCAAAACCTCAACCGCATGCACCTTTCGGGACTTCAAGATTTGTGATTTTGCGAATCCACCACGACCAAACTCTTGTTCCTTCAACCTCCCGGTATTCGAAACCCCAATGGGTTCGGATCTCTGCCACATGTCCTCTGAAATGGTCAGTCCCGACGCTTTTGTTGTTTCGTGTACCGAGAGTCTGAAACTCTCGGTACCAAGACCACAACCTCCTCTACATCCCGAACTCTGAATAGCCAAAATACTGAAATCCGGTGGCTCCTCTCCTGTATTGGGATTTCGTGAACTGGGAGTTCACAATGCAACAACTCCACGATTCTAGTCCTTCAATCTTCTAGTATCCAAAGCCCCGATGGGTTCGGACCTCTGCCACATGTCCCCTTAAATGGATGATCTTGATATTTTCAGGAATTTGATGAGTCCTCACCTTTACGTATGAAAGGGTTAAACCTCATGCATATTCTCCTAGATCTAATGGCTATCATCTATCCACAAGAAATCTGACGGTAGTTGTAGCTCCTCCCTAAGCTCATGCTTTCTTTTCGATTTCAAAATATTTCAATGCTTCAAAGGTCTCATCTTTCGATCTTCTACTACAAGCCATCTATTGTGTCTCGACAACACTTTATGAAAAGTGTTGTCCCTCCTAAGCTTTCCTATCTATGAAGGAATTAATAGCTTTGCGCTCTTTCTCCTGGGCTTGACTCTTATAAGAGTCTTCCATGCATCCCTTGCACACATTCGTCAAGTCTAGGACTTGGCTGAGTCTCGACCTCTACTTGCCTCACAGGGATCTAGTGCATAACTACACTACCTCTTTTGAGCTTAACAAAATTCATCCTCCAAGGGACTCTAGACAACTAGGAAGGCTGGCATGTGTACATGAGACTATGCCTAAGGTCGATGATCTCACAGTTAGTGGCTCTAACTCAATCAACCATAGGACACAAGCATTTATGAGTACCAATCATGTCCTATCCATAAAATTTCTAACTGGCCTAAATATACAACCAAGCAGTAAATAAAGGGACATAGTATATCCATTGATAAATCAAGCACAATTCCTTAAACATACCCAATATAACCAAATTCATGCCCAGTTACCGCTAAATTACACAGAGTAAGAAATCACTTATCTATTACAGGTTGTCACCAATAAACTGACTATGGGTGTTCGTCCTTCCACCCGACCATAGGCACAGAGGCATTCATTCTTAGCACTCTGGCCACCCCCATGCCAAGCCATGATATCACTAGGGAATTCTCATGGTTCTCGAGGGTTCTCTCTCTGTTTCAGCTTTTGTTCGGGTCCTATTTTCTGCAACTCAGAGATTTCTCACCCAATTGTGGCCTCGGCGAGGTTTCTCAGATGATCTTCAGCATCAAGCTCGTGGCCTTCTGTTCGTGATTCATTGGAGAGCTTCACGCTTCTCCCTTGTGAGCTTTCGCCCTCCTCGTCTGGTGTTGGGTGTTTGGCATCTCCTCTCCCGTGTGTGTGTCCCTCTTACCTTGGGAGGTTTTTGCCGACCTATCTCATTCCTTCTATTAGAAGGAATCTCAAGTCTACAGGTCCCTGTGGTACTTCAAACTGATAGCCCAGGTTTCCATTCATGGGGTTGGTTGGTGATTCAACCATCGATCCTTTCTTCATTGACTAATTTTCTTTCCTTGGGATTCAAAGGAAGTTTGTCATCCTTATCAAGGGAGGTTTGGGGTTATTTGATATATGCACCCTCTCTTATAGTTTTCACATTCTTCCTCTAGTGATATCATGGCTAGTACTTTCAAGGCTTCATCCCCACAGTCAGTTATTGGCAACTCAAACAATAATACATTTACATTTTCCTCATGCATTAGCATGGTAATTCCTATTCTATGATTAATTACAAAGTGGGGGAAACATGGGTGTTACAAGATTAGGTTGCAATTTTAGTAAGCATAGACTTCCTTCAAGGAATTAAAATTATGGGTGGACAAGGTGATTGATAGAACTAATGAAGTTGAGTTAAATCTGGGATATTGGAGCGGAATTAGAAGTTTCACCATTGTGTCTATGGAAAATTTTGAGCTTCTTCTTGGGAAAGAGTTCTTGAGGAGGGAGATGGAAGTTCCATGCCTCACTTAGAATGTTTATTAATATTTTCATGCCAAGACCCATGTGTTTTCCCTACCATGAGGAGACATCCTGAATATGTTGGATGATTGACCTCCTTGGGAAATTGATTTTTCAACCAACCAAGGAACCAAGCAAGAGAATAGCGACCTTGAGACAAGAACTAGAGAGGAGGATTTTGATTATATTCAGTGGATGTAAGTTCAATGAAGGCATTGGAGAAGAGATTCACTAGGCTTGAATCCATAGTGTACTCCATAGTGAAGTAAATGGCTACACTAAGAGATTCTTGTTTGGGTAGGAAAGATGTTTCAAATCCAGGTGAAAAGTTGGAGAGAACAGAAGACTCAACAAAGGAAGCCAACATATCATTCAACCTGTATGGGCTAGGCTTGAATTCAAACCAAGAAGAAAAGGAATAGGGATAAATGCCTTGGTATGTTAAGACCAAGGAAGAGATTAAACCTTCCTTGGGTGAACCTAGGAAAGAAAAGTGGCCAGATGACTTGAAAATCAAACTATTATTGGAATAAGGTGAGGGAAGAATTGGTTTGAACATACCTTTGTTGATGTATTTGATGTAGAAGTATGGGAACCTTCCAAAATCTCCACCAAACTTGGTAGATGTTGTATGGATTTCTGATGTTTGAGGTGGCCTAGGAAACCAATTTCCATTGGATTCTCATTGTGTTGCAACAAGTTGGGTCATTTCTTATGAGAGGGTAGTGGATCCTAGTGTACCTTTGAGAAGGTTCCTTGACAAAATTGTATTTTGAAAGTGACTTGAAATGTGAAGGAAAGAGTGGTGACCTTTCCATGGCCCAGGAAGAGTTGTGAAAAGTGGATAATTTACATATAGAAAAGTCTACTTTGGAATGGGGATGTGCATTCACATGGCTTGGGCATGATGCTAAGAATAAATACCCAACTATTTTAAGAATTGAGGGGGTATATTGTGCAAAAGGATGGAAAATGAGTTAAAGTATATATGTAGTAGTTGTTGATACTGAGAGGGGGGTGAATTAGTATCAAGTACAATTTAAAACCTTTTTCAACTTATACTTAAACCATTCAATTATATCAAATGATAAATGAAAAATAGTATAAGTGTTACACAAATACACCATAGTACACCATGCACAATATATGAGAAACAATCAATAGTTATTGTTCAAGGGAAGTAATGACTTCCAAAGGTAGTTATAGATTCCAAATGTAAAGGGAGGGATAGAACTCCAAGAGGAAGATACAATCCTCCAATATCAAGAGAGATTTGAACTCTCCATCCTTGCCCCTTCCTTCCACCCAAGAATATATGAGACATAATAAAACATTACATTAAATTATCACCATCGACCAATCATCACATAGAACTTGATAATGGTTCCTGAGACTTCTTCAATTTCTACAATTCTTCAATTCTTGGAGTAATCTAATCTTGTATATAATATTACTCAATGTATTCTCTAAAACTCCTCCAATTTTCACTCCTTGAATCCTCCCCAAAAAGAGGTTATAGAAAGAATGGTAGACTTTATTCAATTCTGGTCTATTCAGGAGAGTGAACTTTCACAGAATGCCCCGTGCTCAATAATTAACATCTGATTCTAAAACTCACACAAAAAAAAATAAAGTTCGTACTATTTCCAATGTAATCTATCCCACTTCATTTGGATTCTCGATGAAGAATTTATGACTGTGTTACCCAGAACACCTGTTTATTGACTAGCTTAAGGACTGGTTACAAACCCTATCTTCCACAGAGTGTATCTCCATAATTATAGTGAATCAAGAGATGAATTTTTTACCAGGGGTACCTTGATATGTCTTCTCAATGCCATAGTGATTTCACCATCTGAATCGTTCTAGAAAAAACGTTATAGAAAAAATGGTAATATGACCTGAAAATAACATACCTTAGAACACATCACCAAAAGACTTCATCCTCCCTTGAAATCCGGCCTTCTTTTCTTCTTATTTCCTCTGAAATTAGACTTGTGTCAAATGAATGTATAATGATGTTTATTTATACTATTTATGTCACTTCCTTTTAACATTAGGTCTGACTTGATACTTTCTTATTTTGTAATTCTTTTCTTTAATTATCTACAGGGCCTACATGTACTTCTTTCTTCAATTCACTTTGTCATCTTCAAAAATTCATTTCTCCTCAACCATGAGGATCCACGTGACGTGCCACATACCACTGGAAACAACATGATGTATACTATCCATCCATGGGTTTTGTATCTACATGTGCATTTTCCTTCATGTACAAATACCTTCATCAATCTTGTGGTCCAAAACCCATGACTAGGGTTGACATCAATGACAACAACCAATCTTCCAACAATCTCCCCCTTTGTCATTTATGGAAATACTCATGCTCCCCCTATCATCATGATCCCAATTTCTCTCCCCCTTTGACATCAATGGCAAAGGGTGTGGCTTCTCCCCCTGAGTTTAATGGAAAAGGTAACTCTCTTCTTTGGGATTGTTGCCCCTGAACATGTGGCACTCAATAATACTTCATCCTTATTTTTGGTCTTTGGGACTTTTTCTTCCTTGGAATCCTTTTCTGTGGCTTCTATATTCTCTCTCTTCTTCATGTCTAGGATGTATATGTTTTTCAGTCTTCTTGTTGCAGTTGCAACCAATATTCCTGAATTATTTTCTCTGATTTTATATTTTCTGGAGTCAAACGTAAGAGGGTATCCTTGATCACACATTTTACTAACACTGAGTAGATTATGCTTCAAGTCTTCAACCAATAGGACATTCTTTGCTTTTACATTTTTTCTTCCACGTTCTACTTCACCTTCTCCAAGTATTTTGGCAAATGAGTCATCTCCAAATGCAACATTGCCACCCTTTCTCTTCAAGCTAATGAGTTTGTCTTGATCCCCGGTCAGGTGTGAAGAACATCCATTTTCTATGTACCATTCATCTTCTTCTTTACATTCTTCAACGGTTAATGCTATTCGACAATCTTCATTGTTTGGAATCTCTTTCCTTCTCCATACTGTGGTTGGCATAGGGACATCTTCATTCATATATCTGCAATCTCGTGCTTTGTGACCAAGATAATTGCATTTGT
>ML785693.1:65955-78547 GCA_009831015.1 Picea engelmannii | reverse complement strand
TTGGTATTTGCATCTTCTTTGTATGAAGTTTCACCCATGCATCCAAGATGTGTTAATTCTTTTGGCACTTGAGAGTTTCTTAAACTCTTCCTCAATGAGACAACTTCTTGTTCAAGTTTCTCACAATCTTCTTCTTTCTTTATTATTTGGACCTTCATTACTTCTGCTATTCTTCTTGCTTCTTTGAGTAGAGTTTTCAAGGAAACGGTTTCTTCTCTTAGTTTATTAAGGTGTTCTAATTGTTTCTTTAAGCTTACAACTGTCTTTTCATAACTACCCAATTCACTTCTTAGTTTTGTACGTGTGTCTTTGAGCTTGCTATTTTCAATCTCAACATGCTTCAATTTTTTAAGATTCTCATCTTCTTGTTTAATCATTTCTACTTCATGATTTTATTCTTCTTCATTGTCATCTCTTTCAATCCTTGGATGAGGACATTCAAATTCAACATGTCCTACTCCTTCACAATTAAATCAAAAGAAATGACCTCTATTTTCTTCTTTGAAATCTGAGATGTTGTAATCTTCTTCAACTTCTTCTTCTGCTTCTGCTTCTTCCCTTGCATAAAGGTCTTGTAGCTTGTCTCAAAGCTCTTTTGCTGATGCACATGAAACCACCTTGGATTTCACTGAATCTGTCAATTCATCGAGGATGGTATCTATTGCCAGTTTGTTGTTCCTTTTTGCTTCCGTCTGAGCTATAGTCTTTGGTTTCTTCAAAGCATTGTATCCTGAAGCAACTCAGAGCCAAACATATGCCCCAATATCTTTCAAGTAAGTTTCCATTCTATTTTTCCAGTATTCAAAATTGCTTCCATCAAATGGTGGAATCCCATTTGGAATTTTGTCTTCCATTTTTGCATAGGATCTTCCTTCCAGTGGTTAAACTATACTGAAGGTAACCCGCTCTAATACCAAGTGTTGATACTGAGAGGGGGGGTGAATCAGTATCAAGTACAATTTAAAACCTTTTTCAAATTATACTTAAACCATTCAATTATATCAAATGAGAAATGGACAATAGTATAAGAGTTACACAAATACACCATAGTACACCATGCACAATATATGAGAAATAATCAATAGTTATTGTTCAAGGGAACTAATGACTTCCAAAGGTAGCTACAACTACAAAATGTAAAGGGAGGGATAAACCTCCAAGAGGAAGATACAATCCTCCAATATCAAAAGAGAGTTGAACTCTCCATCCTTGCCCCTTCCTTCCACCCAATAATATATGAGAGATAGTAAAACTTTACATTAAATCATCACCATCAACCAATCATCACATAGAACCTGATAATGCTTCCTAAGACTTCTTCAATTTCTACAATTCTTTAATTCTTGGAGTACTCTAATCCTGTAGAGAATATTACTCAATGTATTCTCTAAAAATCCTCCAATTTTCACTCCTTGAATCCTCCCCAAAAAGAGGTTATACAAAGAATGGTAGACTTTATTCAATTCTGGTCTATTTAGGAGAGTGAACTTTCCTAGAATGCCCCACGCTCAATAATTAACATCCAATTCTAAAACTCACATACAAGAAACTACAATCTGTACTCTTTCCCATGAAATTTTTCTCACTTCATTTGGATTATCTATGAAGAATTTATGACTATTTTACCCGGAACACCTATTTATTGACAAGCTTCAGGACTGGTCACAAACCCTATCTTCCACAAAGTGTATCTCCATAATTATAGAGAATCAAGAGATTAAATTTTTACCAGAGGTGCCTTGATATGGATTCTCAATACCATAGCGATTTCACCATCTGAATCGTTATATAAAAAAAGTTATAGCAAAAATGGTAAGATGACCTGAAAATAACATACCTTAGAACACATCACCAAAAGACTTCATCCTCCCTTGAAATCCAACCTTCTTTTCTTCTCATTTCCTATGAAATTTGACTTGTGTCAAATGAATGTATAATGATGTTTATTTATACCATTTATGTCACTTCCTTTTAACATTAGGGCCGACCTGACACTTTCTTATTTTGTAATTCTTTTCTTTAATTATCTTCAGGGCCTGCATGTACTTCTTTCTTCAATTCACTTTGTCATCTTCAAAAATTCATTTCTCCTCAACCATGAGGATCCACGTGACATGACAAATACCACCGGAAACAAAATGGTGTATACTATCCATCCATGGGTGTTATATCTACATGTGCATTTTCCTTTATGTACAAATACCTTCATCAATCTTGCGGTCCAAAACCCATGACTAGGGTTGACATTAATGACAACAACCAATCTTCCAACAGTAGTAGGTCTAGGGGGTATGACACTTGGACATTTTAGATGATATTTTTAATGAATATTGGGTTGCAATTGTAGTAAGAAATGGAAAAAGTGATGAATTGGATTGCATTCATAGCAGCATAAGTGTGGGTTGTGGATGGATGAATGGATTGGAACAATGGAATTGAGGAAAAAATGTTGTTGAGGATGTTGTTAAGGAAGGAAATTATTTTTAGCGGGGGAGGTTGCAATACCATTTCCTAGAGTGGCACTAGGTGCCTCCTCCACATGATAAATTCAATGGTCAGTGACCAATGAAGATGGACATGTTCGATAGAATATTCAGTTGAGACACCTTAGCCCATTTGCAAGACACACCATGAATATTTTCCTTGTCCCATTGGAAATGAACTCTTTGGACAATTATTTTACTTAGCCAATGGTAAGGCACACTTAAGATAGTTGGACATCTTGGATGATTAGAAATATTGACCATAGATAGAATCGGGTGCACCTCTATATAGACAAGGTGTATCATATATAGTGACAAGTTGGATGCACCAAAGGAGTTGGATGGGACTTATATAGAGGAAAAGGAAGCTTTTGTAGGAAGCCTCATCCACATCATGTACTTGGCATGATCAAAAAATTGACAAGAAGGATTGATGATTTGAGTTCCTAGACTTATAAAAATCAATGGGGTTAAGAGATCCACAATTGGGGGTTCTGAAAAATGGTCAAGGATCTTTTAGGCATAAGTTCTTCATGGACGATATCTATGGGCCATCCTCATATAACATACACCCTTGTCCATGCATCCATCAAATGAAAATTCACCAGATTCCTTGGTTTCACTTGGGTACAACTGAATTTACTTGAGTGGATTGGGTGTAGTCATGCAAACTTAGATTCCCAAGTGTGCCACCTTGGGGTTCCCCATTATTATTTGTGAAAAATGATGGAACATTGAGACTTTGCATTGACTTTAGGCAACTAAATAAGGTGACTTTGAAGAACAAGTATCATTTTCCAAGGATAGATGATCCTTTTTATCAATTGAAGGATGTAAGGGTATTCTTGAAGACTGGTCCAAAAAGGATCCAAAGAATACTAAGCATATCTCAGAACTCGCAGAAGCAACCCAGGATGCTCAGAATGGCCTCAGCAGACAGAGAAGGGGAAAATTTTCAAAGTTCTCAGAACTTAGTGAAAATGACTTCATCATGAAGAGCGCATCACAAGATTTCCAACGGTGAAAACAGCTTGTCAAACGGAGTTACGGATTGAAATATATTCATGGTCAAAGTTTGGTCAACCTAGCCCAGTTAGCAGGGGGATGAGTCAAAATCCATACTTCTGACATCAAAATCAATATGGATGAATTCAACATTCGTACAACATAAGTGGAATGTCCATAAGGTGACAAGTGTCATGCCGACATCAACATGGTGACGTGACAACACCAGAGGCTTCCACGTGTCACTCATATTTGGCATTTCTGGGTGATTTCTTGGACTAGTAAAATTGCACCACGTGGTAGTCTATACAGACACATGGAAGGCCGTACAGTGACGTGGTGGTTGACATGGTAGGGTAAGTTGGAAAATGAGTTAGCATACCATACACTGACATGGCAGGGTGATTGTACAGTGGTTGGCGTGGCCTAATGGTTGGTTGCCACGTGGCAGTGGGAAAATGCCTAATGACAACACGTGATCGAAAATTAAAAAAAAATTAAGATTTGGTGGGTCCCCCAAATCTAGTGGGACCCCGCCAAATATGGTAATCGACCAACATCTATAAGCCTCGCCAAAGGTAGCGAAACAAACATATGTAAAATATATATATATTACAACGGTCAAGCCAAAAGGGGAGGCCAACGAGCTCAACCCCGCGACCCCCCCTTTATACACGCCTTAATATATTCTCAACAACCACTATGCCAACAACCTCACATTTGTTGCAATGCCAATTTCTTTATTTAAAAAATGAATCCATCCAGTGATGGGAGAGGCACACATGGGTATGGAACAACATGGTTTTAGAGACAAAACATTCGGCATTTATTGCAAGTTGTAGGGCATAGAAACTGAGACAGAGTTTCTCTTGGGCCTGGGAGTGCCAGAGTCAGATTGAAGTGTGGAGACAGACATTTTTGGGCAATTCAATGGTGTTGTCTATTTTCTGATCTAAGCAAAACTTCTGTAGCTTGATTTCAGAATGAGGTATACTTATGTATTTTGCCAAATTATTTTGATGAGTTAATAAGAAGGCCTACCCATTTGAGATCAGGACCTAGAGACATAGTCCACCAGGGACAAATTCTGTTATCAAGTTTTTCGTGTTCATATTTGATGCTTATGTCTCTTCATTATTGATCTTTTCCTTCTTTAATGGTGCACTATTAATGCTCATTTAATGAAATTCTTTATAAGTCACTCTATGAAAAGATCTTGGATCATGTTGGTATCAGAGTAGTCTTTTTTGAATTGAATTGTTGAGTGTGAATGATTACTAGGGCCAAGAATAAGCAGGGTGAAGGAACTCTTAAGACTTTCAATCCCAAATTTGGTCATGCATCATGAAGGAAGAAAATGGAAGAAGAGGACAAGCGTGATGAACAGGATAAAAAGTTCCATATGGTCTTTTATCGCATGTCAGAAATGGTTGAATGAATGTATAGAGACTACGAGAAGAGGATGAATAAGAAAGGGAAGAAAAAGGAAGCACATGTTGATGATGATGCTTCGGTAAACCAAGGAGCTGGAGGAGACCCTCCTGAGCCTACATCTTCACCATCAAGTTCTAGTTCTTCTTCCTCTGACCATTCTCATCATTCTCATCATTCTAAGCATAAATCCTCTTTTAAGAAACCACTATTAAAGATTTATGTTATTTACCTATGTTGAATGCAGATGTTAATCCTGAAAAGATAGATAATTGGATCCGACAGGTTGAAGTATATTGTCATGTTCAACATATATATGAAGAGGAAGTTAAAGTGCAACTGGATTCTCTTCGGTTGGAAGGCACGACTCTCGTATGGTGGGAGAGAAAACTTCAAGACACAAGTAAGTGTGATAATATTCTTTCCTCATGGTCGGAATTTAAATCAACGATAAGGAAGCAATTTTATCCATTGGGTTATTTACATAAAGCAATGATGGAATGGAAAACTTTAGGACAAAGTAAAGGTCAAATTGTACAAAGTTTCACAGAAGAATTTAGGAAGAAATCTCTTGCATTAAACATTCCTTTGGATTCTTATGAAACTTTGATGAAGTATATTGGTGCACTTCACAGTTATATTCATCATACTTTTCTCTTTTTTAACCCCACTAGTATTGATGAAGTTTGTGTGCAAGGCCCTCACCTTGAGAATAGAGAACAACATATTCAATAAGATCCCACAAAGAAACCTTCGAATCTCCCACATAAGCCATTTAAGAAGTTTAAAAGGAAGGAAAATAAGACCTCCACAATGACGAGAGGAGGAGGAAGCCATCTTGCACTCATTTCAAGAAAATTTGTCACGATGATGAACATTGTTGGAAACTACATCCAAAGAAGTGACTGAAATAGTTCGGTGGAAAGGGGAAGAAAAAAACCATTTCCATAGTGTGAAAAGATCTTGGTTCTGATTCAGGAGATGAAGGAAATATCACAATGGTTGGAGTACATGGTAAAGATTCCCTTCATGCTAGATCAATTTCCAATAATGAATCTCATGATGATGAATGAAAGAGGAATGAATTATTTCACGTAACAGTTGTATCTAAACACACTAAGATAGATACATTATTTGATCCGAGTTCCCAAGTAAACTTAATATCTAAAGAACTTGTCAAAAAGATGGGTCTTGAAATGAAACCACATCCAAATCCTTATCCTCTTGGTTGGGTATGTGATAAAGAAAAACTTAATTTCACCAAGCAATGCAGGGTCAGATTTTCTATTGCTTCAAAGTTGATTGATGAAGTGGATTTGGATGTTTTAACACTTGATATATGTGGCATAGTGTTGGGGAGTCCTTATATTTATGATAGAAAAGCAGTCTTATTTCGTCATGAGAAAAAATACCACCTTACTAAGGGGGGAGTGGAATATATTGTTAGAGCTCACAGCATGAGGGTAAACTCAACACTTGTTAGTGCAGGACAAATGAAGAGACTCATAAACACTAATAAGAGATATGTACCCATGGTCGTAAGAGAGAAATATGTCGAAACATCCGATGCTTTCCAAGGACGTGATCCTTATCATAAGAAAGAATTAATTGATATTGTTTCTATGTATGATTATATTTTCTAGGAACCAGATGTATTACCTCATAAGAGGGAAATCCAACATGAGATGCATCTTCAATAGGATTCTCCTCTTCGTAATGTGGGCATGTATGGGATGTCAGTTTTAGAGATTACGGAGATCAATAAGCAGGTACAAAGATTATTGGATCAAGGTGTCATCGAGGCCAATCCATCTCCTTTTGGTTCTTTGATCATGATGGTGCCAAAGAAAGATGGCACATGGCAAATTGTGTCGATTATCGGGCCTTAAATAAAATCATTGTGAAAAATCGATACCCTCTTCCTCATATAGATAATTTACTTGATCAATTAAGGAATGTTGTTTATTTCACTAAGTTGGATTTGCGTAGTGGATACCATGAGAGAAGGGTTGCAGAAAAAGATGCATGGAAGACTTCCTTTAAAACCAAACATGGATTGTTTGAGTGGTTAGTTATGTCATTTGGGATTTGTAATGCTTCAACAACCTTCATGCGTGTGATGAATGATGTATTCAGGCCTTTCCTAGATAATTTTGTGATTGTATATTAAGATGACATTCTTATTTTTAGTGGGACTTGGGATGAACATGTGAGGCATGTAAGGAAAGGATGATTTTAGGGATGGAAATTTATTTTTAAATGTAGAAACCTTGGCGAATCTTACTAATCCTTGATATGCCAACTATAAATGTTTGAAGATATTTTTGTAAAAATATTCAAATTTCTAAGGATTTTATATAGTTTGTATAAAATTTTGGCGATTTTTAAGGTAAAATAATTTTATCCTATAGAATTTGGGCGAATGATTTTTAGAATGGCGAATCGTTTTTTTGGGAAAACCATGGAAAATTATCCCATGAGAGAAATTTAGCCCTAAAATCATCCTTGAAAAGTAAGTATTGGATACTTTTCAAAGGAAAAAGTTGTATGTAAAATTGTCTAAATGTGAATTTGGCAAGACTGAACATGTCTACTTAGGTCATATTGTAGGAGGAGGACAATTAAAAATTGATCCTTCCAAGATTGATGTAATTGTAAATTGGCCTGAGCCAAAAAGTGTAACCGATATATAGAGCTTCTTAGGTGCAGTGTAGTATTGGAGGAGATTCATTTCAAGCTTCTCCTTTATAGAAGCTCATTTTCATGCCTTAACCAATATGAATAAGACTTTTCAGTGGGAAGGAAAGAAACAAAAATATTTCGACACTTTGAAGGAAAAGATTAGTACCGCACTAGTATTAGCACTGTCGAATCTTCAACAACCCTTTGAGATCGAGACAAACACCAATGGATACGCCATGGGTGAAGTATTGATGCAATATCGTAATCCTATATGTTACCACTCCGAAACTTTTAAACAAGTTGTTGTTAACTATCCTACATATGATAAAGCGTTGTATGCAATAGTTCAAAGCATAAAGAAATGGAAACACTACTTATTACGGAAGGAAACAATCATACATATAGATCACCAACCCTTACAATATCTCCAAGAACAAACCAAACTACAACAATATCGACACTATAGATGGATGGGTTTTCTACAACAATTTCATTTGGTAATCAAGTACAAAAAGGGTACAAGTAACAAGGTAGTTGATATGCTTTCTAGACATCCTATTGTTTCTTCTATTATTCTAAAGAATACTTATTTATGTCATGATATCTATGTGGAACAATATGACATTGATGAATATTTTAAATAAGTATATGAGAAGCTAAACCATGGTGCATAGGTAGATGTTATAGCCCTAAAATTCCCTACTCATGCATACATGGCCTTGGCCCTCTTACTTGCATATTTTTCCAAAGCACTACTGAGAAGCTCTTATTAAAAAACCATTTTTTAGAATATGTACATGCCTTGCACCATTACATCCCACGTACATACACTTTTTGCACCATTACAACTAGATTACATATGCTTGTTTCACCATTACAACCCACGTATGCTTGCAAAAGTTGCAAGGAATTCGTTGAAATTCATGGGCTGTTGGAAGTTTCCCAACTAATACACTTGCTATATCCTGTCACCCAACCGAATAACCATCCTTTTGGCATATAAAATGATGTTTTGGGGCCTCATTTCAAATCCAAGCATAAGAACAATGTAACTCTTCCCAATTTCACTTCCCCTCCTTGCCCAAGATTTTGTTGCCTTTGTGAGATATTGCCTTAGCATTCCCTCATCAACCTTTAGGGACCTTCTCTCAGTTTCTCATAAATTTGGGAGGGAAAAATGTCTCTATTGATGTCATGGTAGTCCGAGACTGCTTGGATTTCTCTTTACTCCTTGGGCGGGATTATTTCTATGCCATGAAAGCTATTGTATCCACTCTTTTCCATGTGATATCTTTCCCTCACAATGGAAGAATTGTGATTATTGATCAACTTTCATTCATCGGCCCCTACTGGGTTACCTCCCTAAATGGTTCTTATATGTAGACAATATCACCCCCGCCGCATTTCAATTATGTGGCGTTGTCTCCCATGACCTCAACTTCCGATGATTTAGATCCGGTAGTTGACATAGTGATCTCTTCGGTAGGGCTATTGGAGCTTGATCTCCTTACCCCTGTCGCGACCCTCGACATGTGTTACTTCTCGAGTGATTATCTTCCATCCAACGAATATATCCTGGAGGCCATGACTGCGTTTTATCCTTTGACATGGTACCCTTCTAGAGCATTATCCTCTTGGAATCCATGATCTGGATGAAACTACGAGCATAGTTTCTCTTCTCTGTGGCAAGCTCATTAAAAAATGAAACAGAGGCTTTAAGCATAGTTATTTTCCTGTGTCAAGCTCATTAAAAAATGAAACAGTCACCTCTCTTGAACCTTATTTTCATCCACCCTTCTCCTTTTTTTTCTCATCTACTAGAGAAATTGGTGACGACCTCAGAGCCAGTGAATGAATTGAAGCTTTGAGGGCATGTCTCCAGCCTTTGATGATCTTTCTAGAGTTAAGCCACTAGCTGTCAAGATGGGGGCATACCGAGCTTAGTCTCTGTTCTTTCTCTTGCTCGTAAATACATGAGATTGCATCCGGGTAGACTTTTATCTCTTTTTCGGACCTGTATGGATACACGAAAAAGGAACCCCCTGGAGTCTCCTTTAAGCCCTTTTCAGACTCTCTAAAAATGAAAAGATTGCCGAGTGATATTGCTTTCTTTTCCACTCGTTAAACGGTTTGCAAGGGCGTTTTTTGAGTGATAATTTATCTCTTTTTTGGTCTTGTGAGACTAACATTACAAAAAAGGACAACATTGGAGTCATATTTAAGTTCTTTTTAGACTCTCTAAAGATGAAAAGATTGCCGAGCACCTTGTTCTCTTCATGCTCATTAAAGTATTTGAAGAAAACGTTTGTTGAGTGATAGTTTATCTCTTTTTCGATCTCATCTGACTACTTTATGAAAAAGGAACTGAGAGAGTTCTCTTTTAAGTGTTTTTCTAGACTCTAAAATCATGAAAAACCTTCGAGTTTTCTGTCTTTGGACTCATTAAAAGAAACATCGACAGACCCATATGGGACCGAACCCTTACTTCTTCTAGTTTGTTAAACAAAGGAAGAGGAACTTACCGAAGGTGAGTTTTATTGAGCATGTGTTATCCTCCTCGAGCTCGTTAAATTAAAAAGAGGTACTCATCTATCTGGATGGGGGAAAAAATTGAAAGAATCAAGCCAAGTAGTTTTTGAGAACATTACCAAGTAACTCTTAGAGTCGCCCTTGAACACAACACTTTGTCTTTGCTCACATCTTAATCTGCTGAACTTCTGCACTGAACCAATCCTCTGAGTTTTTCTTACTCCTTTGGGTCACCCAACGAAAGTCACAGTATCCATTTCATCATCAAGTTTTGGTCCATGTTGTGTTTCTGTTGTTGTGCCTCAGTGTTCAAGGGAAGTATCCACCTCGAGAGTCATCCATCACAAATATCTTGTCTCAATACCTGTGTCAGTCCATGTTCATTTGATCTACCAATTACATCTATGTTTTTGTTTCATGTCATTGATGGGGGATACATCAAGGCCCTCCTTCGACGAGTCTATTCATGTCGACTTCAACACATTATCTAGGGACTAGACTTAGAAAACAATTAGTACTTTGGGACCTGCATGCCTCAATGGCAGGCCTCCTCACGTTCGACAGTGGGTTTACATCATTGACCTCTGATCGAATGATTCCATGGATGTTCGACTTCAGCTCATCCATTCACATTCGTTGGAATGTACTAGGGTACCTTGAGAAACATTGACATCAAGGGTGATTTCCCTCGCGCTTGTTAACGGTTTACATCATTGACCGGTAATCAAATGGTTTCTGCCATGTTCGACATTAGGACATCTATTCACATGGTTAGATTCGTACTACATCGAGATCGGTAAGAAGACCCTGGGTTGAGTGATCACTCTAATATGTACTTTGCCTAGGTTGCGATGGAGTTTCTCTTGAACAATGACACATATACTATCACATAGAACCACTTTGTATTGGTCGTGGCTATGTCTTATCATCTCATAGATCCACTGTGTGTCCTTCATGGCTACGATTAGTTCAGGTCATAAGAGTATATATCCACACTATATCTTCGATGGCTATACCTTTTATCAATACAATTATGTATCCACAGTGTATTTTATGGCAGCCATATCTTGCAAGTCTTGATCACCCAAGAATAGGTATGCCTACCTTGGGTTTGAAACATGTCATAATATTTGTTGGATGTTTGTGTGCATCTTCTGTCAAGTTCTCTACATCTATACCCTTGCTTGAAAGTCTACAAAGCATTTCGGTTATCAGTTCCTGTCTTCTAACTTCATACTTTGGGGGGCAATCTGTTACACGTCGAAATTACTCACTTCGATAGTGTCACAAGTGTCGTCATTATAAGTGTCACAAGTGTCGCATTTTTCTCACAAGTTTCGCAAGTGTCAAAGAAAGAATACTACCATGATGCCTATTTCGTGCCTATAACGACATGAGAAGGACACTTGAAACACCTCAAACATTTGATTTGGAAGAAGAGAATTGAGTCAACAGGCTTATGAACCTCTTGCCATCTTAAAGCACCCAAAAAACTGAGTTTTTGGAGGGGAGCGCTCCCTGATACCTCTCTCAGGAGTGCTGGTGCCCCCCTATAAGCTATCAGGGAGAATTATAACACTCATTTTCCCTTTTACAGGAGTGTTCCTACCCTCAGGAGTGTTGGCGCTCCCCTATACACTACTAGGGAGCATTATAATGCTCTGAGTTCCCTTTTGAGGGAGCGCTACCTATTCTGGGTAGCAATTGATTTGTTGAGAAGAATGGGGGAAGGATATTTTCACTCTTAGAAGGCAGTTGGATTTGAATCCTTGATCAATCCATGATCTTAAGGAAGATCCCTAACTCAAGGAGGAAAATCCTCAACTCACCCCAAATATATCTCAAGTGGTTGAGCCTCTCCAAGGCTATATAAGCAAGCTTTCTCATGGTGAAAGGGGAGCTGGATGAAGAATGATACCAAACTTATGATCTCATAAGTGATATTTGGAGAAGGGATGAGAAGCATGAAACCTATGATCTCATAGGAAACACACAACAAAGTGGAGGCTAATCAACGAAGCTATCATCATTTTGATCGTGAATCTTTTGAGCAAGGGTTAGACAAGGAGAACTTGACGAAACTGCTACATTCCATCTATGGTTATAAGTAACTTTTTGTCCTCATTAGTGTAATATGCTTGGCCTGTTTCTTTCTAATTTGTGTTTGACATTACATGAATTTGTCTCTAAGTAGGTAGGTTTGCTTCGAACTAATCTCAATAGAATAGGAAGTGGTTGTACTTTTTTTGTCTACAGGGATTATCGAGGAGCTCAAGATTGGAGTTCAACTCAGAGCGTACAGGGACAAACACTGGTAAAAGGTATGTCTTTCCTCCTTCCTCTTCATGCATTAGTTTGTGTAGGCATAAAAGGAAGTCAGTGACCATGATAAGCACTTTCTGTCTTAGAGTTAAGAGTCTAGCCCTTTGAGGAGATCTACCTGTCTGCAGGAAGATTTTCCT
>ML785693.1:51149-65939 GCA_009831015.1 Picea engelmannii | reverse complement strand
AAAAGGCACACATATAAACTGTTGAGGTGCCAGCACGTTTATCAATGACTAATATTGAATTTTGGACCCCCCTGACCATTCTTCTTTTAATGGTGGGGGGGTCCAGAATGTTGGTTAAATATCGTGCACAAATCTATAGTTGAAAAGAAGGCATGCAAATCAATGGCTCATGGTGTTTTTTGGACCCCCCCGACCGATCTGTCTTTAATGGAGGGGGGGGGGGTATGGAATGGATTGTTTTATGGTGGGCTCCTTATCTCTACATGGCAGGAATCCATTGGTTCCGAGCTCCACCACCTCCCATGGTCTGACATACCCTATCACCCTATGACATCATTTTCCACGTTTTTCCCCTAGAGGTCACGTCTCATTACTCTGTCAGTCCATTCCCCTCATTCACCCTTTACAAGTCCTCTCACCATGGTTACTCCCCAATCAGCTCCCACCATGTCACTCAGCCATATTCTTAATTCATTGTCACCTGCCATCTCACACTCTAAATGACTAGTTGGCCATTTATTACTGGCTAACTTATCCGTTAACTAGCTGACCTGTCTCCTACGCCCCACAGGTATCCGTTTTCTCAATACTACCTTCACCCTTCATTCCCTCATCTTTTACCCTCTCGCTGCACCAGTAAATTTTTTCCCCATTTTTTGTTTCCGTTATAGTCAGTCGCCCAAAGCCACAGTTGTCCCCGCTAACCATTTTTGTTTTACTTGCAAGTATTGTTACGGTGATGGCGCCAAAATCAAAGAAAACAGAGACCGAGGAAAATTCTTTCCTCCTGCCTCCTTTCGAACTCAACAGGATCCCCCTGGCAAACAAATACCATTTAATCACAGACACTAGATGTGAATTCGACTTCACGGACTTATAGTCATGGATCAAAGAGGTTTTCCTTGACTAGAGTGACGAACCTGAGCTCTAGGAGTCAAACCTTCCCCTGTATCTTTTCCCCCAGGTTCACCATTTCCCCAAATTCGCCCTCAAATGCCAAGCCCATTACATCCTTGACCAGAGAGAAATAGTGTCCTCATCAGGAGAAATTATTTTCCTCATTACACCTAAAACCATTGACTAGATGATGCAGATACGCAAAGCTGAATCCGTCTCACCATTCAATCTTGAAATTATCACAAAACTGTATCAGAAATTATCATTCCCCCAAAGAGTTTATATTTTTGATCTTTTTCTCCCACAAACTGCCTAGCTCCCCACTACAAATCCCCCGTATCCTTCATCCCTGTTCTCGATTAAGGGAAACTAGGTCATCTTGTTGCTTTGTGCCCTGCTTGGGTATTTTTTGGATCAATGGGTGGATGAACCCATACTGGGTTTTCTGTCCATTTTCTCCATAGATGAGAAACCCACCACTCAGTTCGACTACAGCGCCTTCCTGGATGACAACATTCATGAGAAATTCTCAAATTTCTCCATAGAAGGCATGTTCCGGTATTCCAAGATACTGGATTACATGTTCCTATTATTTCAAGTGGACAAATTCTCCTTTTCGATGAAAAATATGGACAAGGATGGAAGGCCATAGGTAGTGACAGCATGGACTTCGTTGTTGAGACACAACTCTACATAATTCAACTTCAAACAATTTATTGAGTAGTTCTACCATCCTGTGGTGAGCATGCTCAGTGGCAGACCTGAGCCGATAATAAATGAAGAAATTCAGAGGATCTTGCACCTTTCAGACCTTGTAAAAACGGGAGAATGGTACCTGTACCAGGACCACACAGAGATTAGAGTGTATGGGTGCGAATTATCCCCATACAAGTTACCCAAGTATCTGCTAGTGAGGATATTTTCCTTGGAGTACATAAGGTAGATGATTAACTCAGACGACATACATTTTGTGTCTCTGAAAAAGAAGCAACAACTTAGGATCAAAGGGAAAATATGATCATTCATCTGCAATAGCCGAGGCGCTAGGGCAGAAGAAGATAAACTATTAAAGGGGACGAAGTTTTTTGTTAGCTTCACATGGCATTATGACCCCTACATGATAATTTCAGAGATGAGAGTCAAAAATAAGAATATCCCATATGTTCATACATACAGGCCTGAGATAGAGAAATTTTCCAATCAAACAGAATGGGAGCCAAGCACTCTGGTTGAGATAGAACAACAAGACCTTTTAGTCACTGTCTCACAGACAACTACAACTTATATTCCCAAAGAGAAAAGGCCCAGGAAGGATACTTCACCTTCCATCACTGAAGTATCGTCTGAAGAGTTTCAGTTACACACCAAGAGGCCAAAAACTAGTCAGGCACCTGACACGGCTGGTGAGAAGGTAATTCAATCCACTACAACTATGGAGGTTGATCGATCACTCCTTAGTACAAGAAACAAAGAAATCATGACTACAGTGTTGCCCAAGAAGCTTACAGATACTCCACCAGTCAACCAGCCGAGAAAAAAAAGACCAAAATTGAGTATTTTTGAGAAGTATGATCTGATCAAAAAGAAAAATCAAACACTGACCAACAACACATATGCTTATTTTTGGAAGCAAACATCAATTGGATAACACAGACTATTGTCTGCATTTGACACTGAGAAGGGTAGAATGCACATGGCGTTTTTGCAAGCACAGGTGCCAGACTCAAAATTAATCACCGATTACAAAAGGGCAACATTCGAATTTCAGACTAAAGATGTGCATCCAGCTGATCAAATGGAACTGCACAGGAAAACTAGAGAAATGGTTTTCTCCACATTGGCAAATGCTTCCACTGCTGCCTCCAAGTTACAAGTATCTCTGAACAATGTCTAGACACAGCTGATGTTAGAAAAAATATCATCCTTTACCAAGTATAATAGGATTAATATGTTGGAGGAACTGGTCCTCAAGATCATATATGATCCCTCAAATGTGAAAGCAATCGAGGAGATGCTCAAAAAGAAAAATTTTGATATAGCATATCTGAGGAAGCAGTAGAAACTGCCACCAACAGAAGATTCACAAGCAAAGGAAATACCGAAGAAAGAAGGGGAAAAGGATGAGATGCTCAAGTTGATCATGGAGCAGAAGGCACAGTTGAAGGAAATGGAAGAAGAATTGGAAAATATAGTGAAAGAGAAGGAGCAGTCAAAGACCATGGAGGTCATTCCATTGAGCGCAGTCCCTCTCACATGAGTGAGCACAACGTCTGTAGTAGAAATTCCCTCGACAACTCCACTGACAACTCTGGAGAAAATAGTTGAACTAGCTAAATCCATGGAGGAGATGAATTTGCAAGAGACAGAGATTAGCAGACTCAAAAAAGATATTGAGAACCTTCAGGAACCTAATTTTTCTTAGCAAACTAGATACTCCAAGGAGAAACAAACATCAGACCAGCTCAAACAGGAATTGCAACAGCTTCAGAAGAAAATAGTGGAAGGAAAAACACTTGTTGAGGTCAAGGAAAGTGTCTGGATGGATATCACCAAGTCCATGAATGAAATATGGATGATGATATAAATCATGTTCGAGAAAAATGAGCTGGTGCAAAGAAGTCAGTAGGCTATTGAAAATATAAGAGCAGAACTAGGAGAGATGCCCACAGAAGCTATTGAGATAATCAAATTTCTAAATTCCAAAACCAGAGAGGAGCTAGAGGATTTGAAGATTGAAGATAGGACAAAGACCATCCTTGAGGTTAAGAGGGTCCTGACCAGGAGAGGACTGATGCTATAGTTGGAGGAAAAGGTCCAGACCATGGACGCAGGAGTGCAAATATTTTTTAGCAAGATCGAAGCTTTGCAGAAGAAAGGCCTTCATGGTATGAGAGTTATAAATGACAAGTTAATGATGCTTGCCGATTACAAAAAGAAACTAGCCACTTGTTGACAGGCGAAATTGACCGTCTGTCAACTGAGAGAGTGGAACCGGTCCGGGGTTGTCTAATAACCCAAGCCGTTTGGAGTGAACCACCCTGACGGGTTTAGCGGCTCCGTTGGCCGATCTAAAGTCCTAGGAAAACCAAAGAGAGAACTAACCTAAACTAACTAATCTAACTAAAACTAAATAAAACAAACTAAACTAATTAAAACTAAATTAAAAAAATTAAACTAACTAACAATAAATAAAACAAACTAATCTAATTAAAACTAACTATTAAACAAACAAACAAATCTACTATTTCTATATATACAAAACTACTAACTAATACTATACTAACTACTACTTGGGATATAACTTATTTACAAAATATACAATATCTACAAAATACAGATTTAAATAAAACCTGGAAAACTCATTTGCAGTCTACCCTAAGACAGAGAAAGGTATTTTTTTTTTTTTTTAATTTTATAATTTTATAAACAATAAATAAAACTTACTGAAATTTAACAATCTAATATACATATATCTAACTTAAAATACTAACAAATATACTAAACAAATAAATGACAAACTGACCTGGAAACGCTCCAGATTTGTCTTGTGTATGATGACTTCGAAGCTGGTCGGAGGAAGGAAACTCGCACCGGATGATCCAGAAGCTTTTCGTAAATGATAGGCTGCAATTCTCTTTGAGTTGTTTACAGGACAAACAAGACATAAAAAATCATAACAATTATATGATTTATAAATCTCTGCAATAAGGGAAACCTGTTATGAAAAAACTTATACTTAATAATTCAACTTATGAAGAAGAGAAATCTGTCTTTCACAAACTGAATCACGTAATTGCTATGTTTTTTAAGTGTTGGAAGAAATCAAATATGGATTATATTTATTAAATCATATCATTTGCAAAAGACTAAGATAGCTAAATTAGTCATTAACCAAATGCAAATAGATACACATAAACATGAAACAAAATATTGATATTATGAAAAGCTAAAGTTGTAACATAATATCATCCTCTGTCTCAGTCTGTATTAAAATTCCATATCCTTGTTCTCCCATGAATGAGGATGATCATTATTACAAAAATAATAAGTATTTATAAGTCTTTCCACAGGGTAAAACCTCCCTGTGGCAGTTATCAAACTGTTTACATAATCTGGGAAGATATTCCCAAGATCAATTAAACTAGGAAACTAAAATGAAACCAAAATATTTCAAATATCCTCTAAGTGCTCATCAAATCTAATGCAATTTCGAATTCATCTGCAATGGACCAAAAATAACAAGTTAGAGAGATATTTTATTAGCAAAACAATAAAAATCTAATTCTACAGACCTAGCTACAAAATCATCTGATTCTGTAGCTAGTCTAAAATAAGATACAGGATTAGAATTAAAATTGAATCAATTATTTTTAATAAAATCAAATTGAATTAAAAACCAATAACGAATCATTTCATTTGAAAATGCTATATCATTTGAAATCAAATAGGATCAAAATCCAATAACCAAATAGAGAGACAGGCATAGTCTATTTCGATTGTCATCATAGTCGGGTTGATAGAATCAAAACCAAACAGTCTTGCAAATCGTTTCATATCCAATTTGAAGGTAATGCAATAAAAAAAATAGCAGGAAAACGTTGTGTTTTCTTAACAACAAAAGATACGATCAGATCGAAACAAAATCGTTCAAAATTGTCATGACATTAAACGATTCACACGACAGGTAGACCAATTCAAACAGGTGCGAGAATCAACTCATACAAACTCATAACCAAATTGATTTGACTTTGATCACAGTCATAATAGAATCGACATCAGTGATAATTGGTTATTGCAAACTGGGCAAATAAACTCGATTGGTTTTGAACGAAATCATTAATTTCAAACGAATCATGACCGAGTTTAACATAGAAACAAATCGTGAATCCGAATATAACCAATCTCATTTTACAAATCAAATTTAAACAGAGTATCTATCGCAAATACGAATCCAACTGAAAACATGGTCGAGCTAACAGTAAACCAATGTGAATTAACCGGCTAGGTTTAGCATGATCGTTATGAATCAAATCCATTTTATGATTTGGGCGCGTTTGTATAGGATTAAAATAAAAAGCAATGTTTCCAAAGAAACAAAGTCACATTGGAAACAACCCGAGTTGAATTCCTGTTCGTTGAAAGTCATATGGCACAACAAACTGTAACAATTAACCTCATCAAAAATTGTTACTAATCATAACGTATGCATTATAACGAAATCGAAACGAAATGTGATTGTGTTCTAAATTGAGTATAAGAAACACTTCCTGTCTTGAATAGATATAAACGACTTCAATTGACAGCAGAGAATCCATTTTAACTCAATCAAACAAATCAAATCCACACTAAAATCAATCAAATCGATGAAAATCTAATAGAAGCTAAACTGGGAAAAAAGAAATTCCATTTAGTCAAAGCAAAGCTATGTATAGAATGCATACAATGTAACATAACCAATCAATGCTGTGAACAGAGATGGTTAAAACTGAATTCAAATCGTTATATAAACAAGTGATGTCAAAATATACCTGTGTAACGATGAGGCTGCTCAATTATGCCAACTTAGAATTCACGACAGCCGTGGCTGATTCCACATTTTTAAACAAGATGGAGCTTGTTGTCTTTTGTTTCTTATATGTCGCTTGTAGCTTGGCATTTTGACTGGTAAGCAGTGCAATCTGGTCTTCTCAAGATTGAATTCTTGACTGGAGAATCGGAACATCAAGATAATATCGCTCTAACCACGAACTACATTGATCACAGGGTGGCACTGTAGGTTTAGACAGAGCAGGAGAGGGTTTGGATAAATGATCGGGGGATTCACAAGGCAAATTAATGCCTGGGTAGTTAGGGTCCTCCTGTAGGCAGGGGGGTAGGTTTGACACAAATTCATATGAGGGTCCGGCACACAAACCTTGCGAATAGGGGTATTCTCTAGCCAAGAAACGCTCCACTTCCGAATCAGAGTCCTCACTCAACAGGATAGGGTTTGGTTCGACAGGGGGTTTTGGCTTATTTCTTGCCATCCATGAAATCAAATGTGCATTCTTTTTCCCTTTGGCGTTTCCAGTGAGGTTTGCCTTGGGATTTTTTCCCATAGGCTTAACAGTCTCAACACTCTTAGTCACAGTGTGGGGTAGGTCGATAGGAAGGTCAGCCAAGGGTTTAGGCAGTAGGATATGGTAGGGTACTGGGGGTACAACCTTGACCTCGCTCACCATAGGTTTGTCAACCTGTGTAGGGTTCGAATCCTTGAAACCATTCCGAGCAACGAAATTGCTCCAACAATCTCCGTGTAGACTTAAATGACAGACAACGATAAGCTTAACCAACCCATAATGAAAAAGGATACTATCAGCCTGGTGTCTTTTGTACTTCTTTGACATTTTAAACAGGATTCGATGCAAATAATAGGGCATATTGAGCTGATATCCCATAAAAACCATAAGCAAATGTAGGTGGTGTAAGAACACAAACCCGTACTGACCTTCGTAGGTCACAAAATGCTTGATTATCATCAATAAATCATGCCAACATTTTTTGAGAATAGTTACGGGCATACCTCTATCATAGGAGGTACTTTTGAGCGACTGGAAGAGCAGTGTCCATGGGACCTCCTCGACTTTGCAATTCCTGGACCATCGTTGTCCAGTGGCAGGTAAACCCGTAGCAAGACTGATAAACTGTTCATCAATTTCCAATTGAATATTGTCGACCTTGACTTGATAGCCATCAAAGTTCATGGAAAATTGTCGAGCTACGTAAAGGTTAAAACCCTCGAATCTTTGTATAAAGGGAAGCCACCCATTTTCCTCGAGGTCACTGCAGGCATTATCAAACATCAACAGAGCTTGGTTGCCATTGGGTTCAACTCAGACGACTGGTGCCATGAATCGAGCACATGGTAAGGGTTTGGTTTGAATTCACCAACGCACGGGAGCATAGCTATTCGGTCTAACAACAATGAACGATCAAAGGGGGAAAGCATTAATGCACGCATGCGAGGGTGGTGGAGTTATTCACTGCCATGCATAATACTCATTATCCAAGTACAACCGCCAAGTTCCATAGCTATTCACTCCATAATAATCGTTCAACCATTAACTTATGTGTACAACCAATCAAATGCAATGCATATACCAATACGCGCCAGCACTATGCCATAGTATTCAAAGCATTCGACTTATAGATCAACACCAAAATCATTATGCGCCAATGTATTAATCAAAAGTTTTAAACAATTGTGCCAATCAATACTCATAAAATTGACAAGCCAAGAGATATAAAAAGTTGAGCAATAAGGATTATATCATATATATAAATTTAATCATAACCCCTATAAAAGATGAGGCAAGTCATAAGAAGTATAAGCCAAAATGCTCAATGACTTACAAAATCAACAGAATCAAGTTTTGCAATCAATATAAGAATGTCCAAATGACCATAGTTCGAAAATCCTTTCAGCCACATAACGATAAACCAAGGTAAGTACCATAGAAAATATTGATAAATAGATCATGACAGTTAAGATAGTGATCAAAATGCGACCTCGAAAGGAGAAGTTTTCACACTTACAGTCGTGAAAACTTAATGAAGAAAAATTTGCAAGTGTCGCAAGAAATGAAAGTGTCATCTATTTGAAAAATGTGACGAACAACTTGAAGTTCGAAAGACATAGGTGTAGGCAACTTATAGGACAATAGAAAAATTTAATTGGCTGCCAACACCACTGTGGCTAAGGATAGCTCAAAATTCTCAGGAATACAAGGCAGTATCCTAGGCAAGGCATTCTTAGATGCTTTACAATTAGACATCATCATACATCATCAGATCCAGTACATCTTCATCATCAAGCCAACTTTTTCCAAGTACACAGAGATGGATAAAATATACCGAAGATTACTCAAAGTCAGCATTCCCAGTCACCTTTGATGGGAAGAGATTTGCAATTTGATCGAGTAGTCAATGAGGTGTCCAAGCGTAGTCAGTTAACCAGTCAGACGAGGTTGTGTAGAGGCCTCACCATTGGTTCACCCCAAGAAATCAACATGAAGTTTCAACACATCATCAAGCAGTTTCCTAAATTTTTGTATCTTGTTAAGTTAGTTAGCTAAATTTAGATTAGCCACGTCCTGATCTTTAATGACAGGATCCTATGTAATTTTGGTTATAAATACTTCACACTTTGAAGTACTAAGGGTTGATCCTTATGCCCTGCAAGCTACAAGACTGTAATTTTTATCAATAGATCTTCCATTAATACAAAGAGACGTTTTCATAGGATTCGCGTGTGTTATTCATTGGTGATGTTTTCTTTTCTATGTTGAATGTTTTTCTTGCTCAGTTGTCATATTGTTTTCTAATCTAAATCTTTTAAAAGTAATGCACGTTGCAAGATTTATCTTTGTATACCATGTTTCAGACTTTGAAATATTTTAATGTTTATCTTTTGATATTACCGTGAAGAAATTCTTAAATGCTTCTTTACTTTAATTGATATTATCATCTTTTCTTCTATTCATCACTTTACTGCTAAATAATCCAATGAATGCATTATCTTGCCCTGTGAAAAGAATATTTCATTTCTGGTTTAGATTTCTATCTTTATAATACAGACCCCATAGCCCAATGGATGCGTAAAGCCCCTTCAGCCAACTTAACGAAAATGACAAACCAGTCAATCTTATTTTATATAACTAGCATAATATCTTAAGTTAAAACATAGCTAAATCATACAGAGAGATCCCTCTTTGAAACTAGTAGGGATAGATTCCAGTTTCGAAGTGGTTGGATAAAGTTACCTCTCGTAGATTTCTTCTTTCCTGATAACCTCTGGGAATTTACAGAGCATTAACATAGTGGCAACCATACTGTGGAAATTGAACAAAATTTCAACCCCACGTTTCCTTTTTCCTAGAAGAAGACTTTGTTTCTGAACAAATTGTAAATCTAAGAAAGAAATAATGTTTAAAGGTTGTTAAAAGCTTGTGCATATTAATTTCAGACTCATAAAACTAAAATATATATATATATTAGAAAAATCTGGCTCCTAAAAGAGTTTATACTCGATCTCACCTAGACCCAGAACCTCCAATAGCAACTGATAATCCAGAACAATTACTTAGAAAGAAGACCATTACAAAAGGTTCAGGGAGTCATAGTCTCCTTCATAAGTCCTTTTCCCTCTTAGAGGAACTCGTTACCCTTCAAGATCTCGACTTTGACACCATTTTCGAGCAAATCCTGTTTAGAACGAAATCTAATAGCTTCGTAACTGAAATCATTTTAGACAAAAAAGGCCTACAACCCTGGACCCCTGAAATATTATCTCCCACTACAAAACCTCAAACCGCTCACTCTGTACCAACAAGCCCCTCCTCCTCATCTTTTGTCACCACCCCACCTATAATCCAGATTGTTGTCCCACCTCCTCCAACTATCATGGAAGCTAGATATGCTCCCTTGGTGTTGGACACACCTCTACATGATATGCCCCAGGATTATCAAATGAGAATTCCACATTTTGATGGAACATGGCCATTGAGTGCACAACAACACATTGATAAAATGAATGGCTATTTTGATCTGCAGGAAGTAGATGAAGTTGACGTTCAAATGAGATTGTTTGGGCAGGGTTTGACCAGTGAAGTTAAGAAACTGTACAAAGGTTTACATGTTTCCTCAATGCTCGACCTTACAAGGTTTCAAAGAAGTCTTCTAGACAGATGGGAGGTAAAGAAAAATCCTCTCCAAATCTTGTCAGAATATGAAAACATTAGAAGGAATCAAGGTGAGACAGTTCAAGATTATTGCACCCGCTTCAATAATCTGTACAATGCAATTCCAGTTGATATTAAACCCCCACAAGGTTTAGCACTGATAAAATAGTTTCGACACTGATATGTCATATCAATTAAGGGAAAGAAATTCCACCACCCTAGAGGACAAGCAGAAGAAAAGCATAATAAGTGTGGAGGCCAACCTGTTGGCTAAAAGGGCACGACAGAGGACCGAAAGGAGAGTCACGATTAAAGAAGAACCTTCCACATATTATTTTGATGCCAAATTGGATTCCTTAGTTGGAGCAATGGAAAGGATGATGGAGAGACTCACTGTATCCAAAAGAAATCCTCCTAGAGAAAATCAACCTGCTCCACAAATTCAGAATCCTAACTTTAGAAGTAATCCTCCTCAAATTAGGCAGAGAGATCCCAAGGATCAAAGAGAACAGAGGGGTCCTAATCAACAGATCAAACCACCCCTAGAGGAAAATTATGTTGATGAAGGAGAAGAGGTAATTGAAGAATTGGAGGACACTCACATAAACCTCATGGGCATTCATGATAACGAATTTATTTTCCTCACTTAGGAAGAGAAAGAACTTTTCCTTCTTTCTCAAACACAGGTGAGCGAAAAAGATGAAGAGACTGAACAATAGGAATTTGAAAATGCCATTATGGAGGTACACAGGCAGTACAATTTGCGAAGTAATAAGACGGATGAAAATTCCCCAAAAAGGGTAACTGAAACAAAGAAAGCAGTCGAAACCAAGAAAGCCCCTGAGCCTTCTACCAAAAAGATCCCCGAGAAAGGTAATGTTGAAGCTCCAGCAAAAAGAAACCTTACCATTTTAAAAAGATCAATGCAGACTGAGGTTTTATCAACCAACTCACCAAATACTTCTACCCAGAAGACTATGGTGGACAAATAAAAATTGTTGAGCCAAAGAAGAGCACCTACTCCTTTCAGTCTTGAAGGGGAATTAGCCAAAGTAAAAATTCCCATTCACCTTTCCGAGTTGATGAGTAAGGACGCTTACCAATCGCAGGTGATCAAAGCGCTAAGCATTGAACCTAATATAGGCATGAAGGCCTTAACTGTTGGATCAACGAATCATTCAGACACTGTAAATCTTACCGACGATCAACCTGAACTCATGTTTGGCCCTGAAGTTGACGGTCATACTGACAATGGTGCTGTCGCTCCTTTTTACATCATCCTTAATATACACGACCTGATTTTCCATAATGCAAAGTTAGATTCAGGTGCTTCCCATAACTTGATTCGTAAAGCAGTAATGGAAAAAACGGGACTCGAGGTCACCCGACCTTACAAGGAATTACACTCTTTTGACTCCAGCAAATTCAGATGTATCGGATTGATCAAGGACTTATGTATCACTCTAGTCCAGATTCCGGCAAAAAGCATGGTTATGGATGTTGTGGTCGCAGACATTCCCCCGAAATATGGTATGTTGTTGTCCAGGTCTTGGGCGGCCAAGTTGAAAGGTACTTTACAGTTGGATATGTCATATGCCACCATCCCAGTATTCGGGCAACAGAGAAGACTGTAGAGAGAGACACTGATGAAATATATGGTCAACAGCCAAGAAAAGCCACATAATTATCCTATGTACTCTGCACATTCTGACCTGGATTCATTTATCCTATATAATGATAGTGATACGGGAGAAAAAATCTCTTAGCTGGAAGAAGATACACTTGATCTGAAAGAAGGCCAAGAAATCGTTGAGGCAGAAAGAAAGAAAAAAGTAATAAGTGAAGAATTGCTAGCAGATTTCTGGAGCATGGATTTCGATGGAGCTGTAAGAAAAGAAGGAGTTGGAGCAAGATTTTGGTTGCACAATCACAGATCCAGGTATTCGGAAAACCATTCTTACAAACTAAATTTTCAATGCACTAACAACATAGCTGAGTACGAAGCTTTGATGCTTGGTCTGAAACTACTAAAGAAGGTTGGTGCCAAACAAATCATGGTAAGAGGGGACTCCAAATTAATTATCAAACAAATTAAAGGTGGGTATGTAGTAAAATATCCACGTCTCAGAGCTTATAATAATGTTCTTTTGGATGCCCTTAAATGTTTCACTGAAGTTGATTTGCAGGTGATGCCCAGGGGACAAAATATTTTGGCAGATGGATTAGCTACATCAACAGCTATGTGCAAGATACCTTTTCGTTCCACTCGCCCATACACAGTGGAGGTGAAGTGCAGACCGACTTTCCCAGACAACATCATATACTAGCAGGTATTTGGGAACGATGACCAAATTGAAGATTTTCTACAATGTAAAAATGATTTCGAGTGTACAAACATAGACTTAGAAAATGAGGATGAAAATGTAAATAAATCTAATTTTGGAAATGATAGTGTAAATAAAGTAGATTCAAGAGAGTTAGGTGAAGATGAGATAGAATATGATTTTTTCCATTTAAAGAGTAATGTCCTACCATGGGGTTTAGTTCCGTTAGAAGACTTATTTGATTTCGATGATGTAGCTAAAAAACTTAAAATCGAAGATTGTGGGAAAGAGGTTGAAGACGTTAACATAGGGACAGAAGAGAAACCCAGGATAGTAAAACTTTCTAGATCCTTACCTCCTGAGCAGAAACTCAAGTACATTGAAATTTTCAAGGAATATGGGGACGTGTTTTCTTGGGGTTACGAAGATTTAAAATCTTATGACACAAGCATCATACAACATGGATCCCAATAAAAGAAGATCAAAAACCTTTCAGATAGAAACTTAGGAGAATCAATCCCGAGTTACTTCCCCTGATAGAAAAAGAAATTAAAAAGATGTATGATGCTAAAATCATAGTTCCCATACGGTTTTCCAAATGGGTTTCAAATTTGGTCCCAACCCGAAAGAAGTTTGGATAAATCAGGCTTTGCATTGATTTCCGAAACCTGAAAAAAGTTTCTCTAAAGGACAATTACCCATTACCAAAAATGGACCACATATTACAGAAGGTAGTTGGATCCAGCCGAATCTCCTTACTAGATGGTTTCTCGGGCTATAACCAGGTTCTTGTTCACCCAGATGACCAAGAGAAAACAACCTTCACAACACCTTGGGGTACCTTAATGTACGTGAAAATTCCTTTTGGGTTGATGAACGCTGGGGCCACTTTCCAGAGAGCGATGGACATCGTTTTTGTGGAAGAACTTGGCAAATTTATTGTCATTTATCTAAATGATGTAACTGTGTATTCCCAATCCGATGGTGAGCACTTAAGACATCTCAGACAAGTATTCGAGAAATGCAGGAAATTTGGGATTTCTTTGAATCCTAATAAAATCCTTTTTGGATTAGAGGAAGGTAAAATGTTGGGGAACATAATTGTTATCACTGAAATTTCATCCGCACAGGGCGACAAGAACTCCACATCGTCAAACATAGAAAAACAGTCATTCATAGCACAAGGTTAATTCACAGCACAGCAAAAGGGGGTCAAAACTATACAAAATGGCCAAAAAATTACAAAGCGCTTCGCACTCACTGGGCGCGAGCGCGCGTGCGCGGAACATCTTCGTATCTGGAGCGCATATGCGCGGCTGTGGGGTGAAAAACCCGCGCGCCTGCCAAATGGCGCATTTATGAAACTGGTCGGCCTCCCAACCACTAATGGATCGGCTCCCAAGTCAATTTGACACCAAATCTGAACTCAATCTGCATGGGGAGGCTGGTCAAAGACCTAATTGTGCCCTAAAGAGCCCCTTTTCACATTCAAAAGAGGTTGCATAATAACCCAATGCTTGGCTATAAAAAGCCATGAATGACCACCATTTCTTCAAGGAATTCTTCATACTGTTATGCTGTTGAGATTGCTAGAGACCCCTTCTTTGGCAACACACATTGTAAGCTGCATTTTCATAATCTATTCACCCCTCACTTGAGTGAATAAGCTTGGAGTTCTTTCACCCACATTTCATCTTTTTTCTTTGTAAGGAGAGCAATCAGTTGAGGGCCTCAAGAGTCTTCCATTGGAGAGGGAAGGGACCCAAGTCCTCTTTCTCCTTTGTGTATCTTTGGATTTCATCTATCAGACCAGCTAATACATTGGTGATATTGGTCCATTGTCATTTGTT
>ML785693.1:3240-37955 GCA_009831015.1 Picea engelmannii | reverse complement strand
ATTTTACACTGGGGCACCCGTTTCTGTATTTTGTACATCTTTCCCAAAATTATTCATTAGTCATTGTACAAACACCTTTATTTCCAGCCATTTCCACTTCGCTACTTTGGTCATCACCATTGGCGACCTTCTTTCCTTTTTGGTAACACGCAACCCATGTCACCCTTGGTTGGAGCATCACTTCTCATTCACCCTCATCGGCATTGTCTATATCTTCAGAGAACTACCCAGGTCACTTACCATTTATCCTCTGAATTTGTTCACCTTGTCCCGCCTCTGGCACAACGTATCCTTGGTCTTGGTGTCCCCCTGACACTCGACCTTGTCACACGATTGCGGCCACTGTTTGTTTCATACATTCTCCATCCAAGGGCAGTCTTGAGTCTTCCCACCTCTTCACCTCAGTAGATTCCATGAAGTCATTCGCTTCTAGGAGTCGCGTCTCCCTTTTGTCGACATCAGCATGTCAAATTCGACAGTCTATGGAAGGGACCGTTCGTAATTCAATCATTTAGAGGAAATAATTCCTTCTTACTCAACAATAGCAATGGGACCAATCTGCCAGGAGGACCTGTAAATGGAAAAATGTTGAAGCACTATTCACCTCCTCAGTAGGGACCTTCAGCCACACTTTTCCATTGTACAAACCATTTTCATTTTTCTTACAAGTTTTTGAGTGAAATAACTTTGATTAGATGGTTGAAGCCCACAGAGAAGGCCCTAAGCCACTGAACATTGTCTTCCAGTTTTCAAAAATAAAACCAATCTAGCAACAAAGGCAACTATGGAGAAAGTTTTTCAGAACATCAGGAATCAATATTCTTGGCACTTCACAAGGAAAGTACCATCTCTAGGTGGAGCCGTTGTTATAACCCTATAATTTATAGGATCAACTGGTGACTAAAATTTTATCTCTTTAAATGTTTTTATTTGTCAAATGATTTTCCATTCTACAACTAATTTGAGAAAAAGAAATGAAAAAGAAAAGGAAAAAATAAGTGAAAAGAAAAAGAAAAAGAAAAGAAAGAAAAAGAATAAAAGAGGGCATAAAAGAAATTCAATAGAGCCCCATGCAATAACAATGATTTGGTCCATATCGTTCAAGCATGGCCAAGTTCTTTTAAATTGATGTTGATAGGAGTAGTGAATAAGCTTGGCTAAACTATTTAATTTTAGCCAAGTGATTTAGGTTAGTTAGTGAATAAATCTGACCAAACTACCTAATCTTGGTCAGATAACCCCAGGATAGAGTAATTTCTTAGTCCAACAGTTTAATTTGGACTAATTTTCATAGGTAATTAGGTTAGAGAATAGGGTAGTTTGCTTTATCTCAATAAAACAAGCATGATGATCCATGTTGAACCATATCTTTGAGGTTTAAAGGCTTAATGTTTAACCCCCATGGTGATAAAGACAGGGAAAGCTTAACGATCCCATGAAAGGGTCAACTGGGGGCACTCTTGTCCCCTTCAATACTATCCCTTATGGTGGGGGTCATATACCTCCTCCATCCCCTTCGCTCGGTGGTGCTTTTCAACAACCAATCTGGCCAAATACTAATTTCATCTTGTTTGGTGGAGGGGGTTTGGGACCTTCGTCTTATACAATGCCAGTGGGATCTATGTTGTTCTCTTTGTTCAACACGTTTGGGAACAACACTTTTTCTTCGACTGTTGTCTCGTTTGGGGGAAACCCTGGTTTTGGGAAACATAACCCGATGCAAGGTACTATGCCTTCAAAGGGAGAAACGACTGGAGTTTTCTCCACTCAGGGTGTTTGGAATCCTTGGCAAGGATCAGTTCCCTCGCAAGGGATTCTAGTCAAGGGAAATCCCTTCCATGCTCAATGGAACCCCGGGAAAGGCTCTGTACCTATGCCTGTTGGATCAATTAGGGGCATCCCCTTCCAAAAACCTTGGAACACAATGCAGGGACAAATCCATGCTCAAGCTCCGTCGTCCAATTATAGGAGTCTGCTGATGATACCCCAACAGATGCAGTTACCCTATGCTGGTCAAGGCCATGGTTTTTACCAAAAACTTGGCCAACAGTCCAACCTTTCCTAGCAACCTGGTGCTAATCAAACTCCAGGACCTTCTTTTCCTTTAAATGGTACACAACCTAAACTAATGTTTTTGGAAATGCTACATATGCTAGACTTGTGGAGATCACTGAATGATCCAATTTGTCATGATCCAGGTTGTCCCCCCATGCCGACTAAGTTTCCCTCAGATATTCCAAAATTTGAAGGCAATCTTGGAAAAGATCCAGGTGATCATGAAACAAATTTTCATTTATGGTGCTCGTCAAACTCACTAAGGGATGACTCCGTCCAGTTGCACCTTTTTAAACACACTCTTATAGGGGTGCTGCAAAATGGTATATTAAGCTCGACTACTCAAGGTACTATTACTTCAATGACTTAGCGATGGTATTCTTGAACCATTTCTAGTTACCTGTGAGATACAATGTCGACACCGAATTGTTGGCCAACTTTGAGAAAACTAAGGCTGACCATATCTCAAATCATATCCGAGAATGGCGACATCGAAAGAGCTTAATGAAGGTCCAGGCCCCTCTTTCTTTCTTGATTGAGTGGCTCCTGAAGTCTTTGGTGCCCTGCATATCCATGGACATAGTGACTTCTAGAGTTTTTTCAGAGGAGGAGGTGATTATGAGAGTACAACAGCTTGAACTGATCTACTCTCAGTCCAACATTCTCTATGATATTTTTCCATATGTGCTGCAGTCTATTCTTAATAAGGCCAAGAAAAAGTCTGGACCCCATGTTGATGGTATTGTGGGCTCAACACAAAACAATTCCACATACCTGTTGTCGAATAAGTTGCAACAATTGTCAATACAACAAATTTTGGCCAGCTAGACTCTACGTTCGTCTGTTCCCCCTACCCAGACATCGGATGTACAGAGTGTGAAGTCGACGAACCCTAAGTTCAACCAAAATCTTGAGGGAAAGAAGAAACAATGGAACAACAAGGGTAAAGGGGATAAAAATGCTACCAACAATGTTGGTAGGGGAAAAGCGGAGAAGAAGAAGTCGAAGTATCCATGTAATCTTTGCACGGAAGACCACTCGACACATATATGCCCTCGTCTTGTAGAGGCCCAAAATATATTGGCACAAAAACAACCCAATGTTTTGATGCACCCTTTTCCACAAGGGAAAAACATGGCTCAAGGTTCAACATCCTTGAGTACGACAGGGGGTAGTCAAGGACCCCCCGCACCTACCAGTAACAACCTAGACGCAAATATTTACATGATGAATTTTGAGGCTAAAATAGTGACCAAGGATCGATATTACATAATTTCAGAATCTATTGAGAAGGGAAAATAAGCCATAAACCTACCAACTCCTCTCTGTATTAAGAAGGGGTCAGGCGAAGTGATGAATTGCATCCCAAAAGGTGCGTTTAAAAAGGCTTCTCATAATCCAAATGTGAGGGCCACCCATAACTACTCTATTGTGGAAGATTTGGCAGTAGGGATGATTTTAAGGATGTAAATTTATTTTAAAAAGTAGAAACATTGGCGAATCTTACTAATCCTTCATATGCCAACTATAAAATGTTTGGCGATATTTTTGTAAAAATATTCAAATTTAAAAGGATTTTATATAGTTTGTATAATTTTTTTCCGATTTTTAAGGTAAGATATTTCTATCCTATAGAATTTGGGCGAATCATTTTTAGAATATCGAATCTCTTTTTGGGAAAAACCATGGAAAATTAGCCCATGAGTGAAATTTAGCCCCTAAAATCATCCCTATTTGGCACAAACCCCTTGCATGATGTCTTCTTTGGAAGTCCTCCAGAGTTTCCCTTCACAGAGAAAAGCTTTGTTATTCTTCTTGGGATCGACAGAGACTTGTAACCCAAGAGCGATCATTTTTTATCCAACCGACTTGAAACCTCATCTTGATTACCACGTTGCATTTTCAGATAGTAGTGGCTTACACCACAAAATATTTTACTCGGAACATTTTCCAAATAGTGGTTGACGAGGGTGCCTCAACTTGTGTAATGTTGTTGGCATGTTGTAAGGCCATTGGACAACCTGGATTTTCTTTGTCGCCTACATTTCTTATTGCATTTGATGGTTGGTCCTTCAGACCACATGGAATCATTCCTTATTTCCCCATGTAGTTGGGAGGAAAAATCATGTGTGTTTAAGTTTAAGTGGTCGATGCACCTCTCGACTACAAGTTGTTGTTAGGAAGGAGTTGGACTTATGCGATGCATGCAGTGGTTGCTACGATTTTTCGGGTCTTGTGTTTTCCACGTGAGGGTTGGATTGTGACCATTGACCAGTTGTCACTCTCCCATCCTGAACCTTCATCTGGGGCTTCCATGGTCCCAATGATTGATAATATAAATCCCTACATTATCAACTTAGGTGATGGTTTTTTTCCATCGTTGATGGGAACTTTTTATTACCCATCGCCTTTTGGTGATGTCAATCTTATATCGTTTGTTCTCGACCATCCTAGGGTTACAATTCTACAAGTGTCTTCATTTCAAGTGATATACTTTATTGATTCGTTAACTATACTGTCCCCATCAACCTCATTGGAAGGGATAAGGAATCATGCCATGTCCATGCCCTTGTTCGTGGTTGAGGTTGCGTAAACAATTGTTCAGCAAACCTCAACCAACCTTGATCTGACTCCCCCACAAGAGTTAGATCTAGTTCTCAAGCCTATATGGGCTTAGGGTTCTCTTTCCACTCAATGTCCTTTAGACCTGGTATTTCCCTCTGATGAGATGATTCTCAAGGTATTAGCTGGTCCTAATAGACCTTGGGATGATATACATCGTAGATCTAACTTCCTTCCTGAGTTAAGGAGAATAGAGATGGGAGAATTCATTTTGACCATGAATGGAGATAGTTCTTGTCCTATTAATCCTTTGGCCATGCATGAAGTGTATGCCAAGGGTAATATGGAAAGTATTGCTACAACGATTCCTACAGATATCTTCAAAATGCCATGCATTGTGGAGAATGTTTTCGTTGGAGCGGACTGCTCACGAAGAGATTCAAATTTATACTGAGTTATTCAAGGAATTTTGTGACGTTTTTCCTGGTCTTATTAGGAAATGCCAGGCATTGACCCACAAATTGTCGAGCATGAAATTGTAACTTATCCTGATGCTAAGTCGGTCTGACAAAATCTTCATCTGGTAAATCCTCGAAAAGAGGCATCGATTAAGGAAGAAGTAGAAAAATTACTCAAATTCAATTTTATCTACCCCGTACAGTTGACAGAATGGGTGTCAAACCCAGTTTCGGTTAACAAGAAATAGGGTATGATTCGCGTGTGCATTGAATTTCGTGATTTGAACAAGGCATGTATAAAAGAAACATTTCCCACCCCATTCATTAATCAGATTATTGATGAATGCACAGACTGCGAGGTATTTTAATTCATGTTTGGTTTGTCGGGATACAATCAGATTCAAATCAAACCCAAGGACCAACACAAAACAACTTTTATTTGTCTTTGGGGCACATTCACGTATCGTAATATGCCTTTTGTCATGAATAATGTTGGAGCCACATTTCAATGGGCCATATCGTTTTATTTTCATGACCTTAGAAACATAGTCAAGGTGTATCTTGATGATATAACATCATGCTCTCGAAAGATATTTGATCATCCATCTAATCTTCGACTAATCTTTGAACGATGTCGCTACTATCGGATTCTCTTGAATCCTAAAAGTGCAGTTTATGCGTGACATCAGGTCGTCTCTTATGTTTTATTATTTTGACAATAGGGATCATTGTTTATCCTCTCAAGGTTGAGGCGATAGTTCAATTTCCTCCCCCGTGCACGATACCCCAACTTCAGAGCTTACAGGGGAAAGTGAATTTTCTTTGGCGTTTTGTCACGAATTACGCCGAGATCACTAAAGGGATTATGCATCACTTGAGAAAGGGAGTCCCATTCTATTGGGTTTAATCTTCTCAATGATCCTTTGACACATTGAAACGTGCCCTAACGTCTTCCCCTTTACTCTGGCCTCCCTATTATAACATATATTTATTATTGTATTTGGTTGTTACAAAAACGACCATCGACGTGGTCTTGGTTCAAGAGGATGATCTATTCTAAGAGCATGTTATATTTTACCTTATCCAAGTCCTGTTTGGGCCAGAACTCAACTATTCTCACATTGAGAAGCTTGCTTTGGAGACAGTCCACACTGTCCAATAGTTTCGTCACTATATTTTTCTTCACAAGACCACTTTAATTTTCATCATGAACCCTTTCCAATATGTGTTAGCATGACAGGTCATTGGTGGAAATATCAGTAGATGGATTGTAATCCTCTAGGAATTTGACTTGGATTTTGTTTCCACGAAATCCAAAAAGTCATTGGTCTTTGTTGAACTCATTTTGGAACTTTCGTTCGAGTCTAGTGATATCACGCCCGAAGAATCGACTATCAAGGGAGATATTTTTCTAATCGCATCTTTGGACCCCTGGTATGGAGATATACTAGTCTATATCCATACTTTGAAGTGCCCCTCTTCTACTTCCCATGATGAGCATCGACGAATTCTCCACCATGCACAAAACTATCTTATAATAGATGACACTTTTTATTGTCGAGGAGTGGATTTCATTCTTCGTCAGTGCCTTATCCATGAAGAGGCAGAGCTCATTTTGAACAACTATCACACTGGAGCATGTGGCGATCATTTGTCTAGGTTGAAAACAACCCAAACAATTCTACGTGTCAGTTACTTCTAGACCTCGTTAATCAAGGATTTTGTTGATGTGATCAAGAAGTGCCACCCATGCCAGATATTCTCTCGGAAGATGTAGGCACATCTTGCTCCCATGTTTCCTATCATTTTTGTTGGTCCTTTCACCAAGTGGGGGATTGATTTCACTACATGTCACCCAACCTCAGCTAGGGGGCATCATTACATCATCATAGTTGTAGACTACTTCACAAAGTGGTTCGAAGCTATGTCAATGTTTAACAATGATGGTGAAATAATGACTCTTTTCATTTTTAATCAGATAGTAGCAAGGTTCAACATCCCTAAGGAGATTGTCACTGACCATGGAAATCACTTCCAAAACAAAATGATGTCTGAGTTAATGTCAAATCTTGGGTTCAGGAAAGAACATTTGTCACCTTATTACCCATAATCGAATGGTCAGGTTGAAGCTCTGAATAATTCTTTCAATATTATTCTTCAATGGATGATCAATTTTTCCATGTCAAATTGGAATTTGATGTTGTACTCAACATTGTGGGCCTATTAAATGTCTGTGAATACTGCCACCAGTTTCTCACCTTTTCAACTCGTATATGGGTTAGAAGCAATCTTATCTATTGAGTGTCAGATTCCTTCTTTAAATTGGGCTATGGAATTACTGTCGGACACTTCACCACTTGAGGAATGCCTACTATATCTTGAGCAACATCGTAATGCAGCCTTATCCAATGAGGCTCATAAGAAACGAGTCAAGTGTTAGTACGATCATTCTGTTCATCCTCATATTTTCTCTAAAGGTGATCTTGTCCTATTCTATGATCAAGACAAAGATCCCCTGGGGGTAGGCAAGTTCAAACCCATGTGTTTCATACCGTTCATTTTGAAATAGGTCTTGAAGAAGGGCACCTAACGTCTAATTGATTTTGAAGGAAATACCTTGGTGGAGCCTAGAAATGGGCTCTACCTCAAGAACTATTACTCTTAGGTTGGTCACCTGGTTGACTTCTTGTACATATGTATATCTTTTTATAACTTTTTTGTCTTTTTTGTTCTGTGGAAGTGTAGTTATTTATGTCTTATTTTTCGCTGTGGAAGATTTCAAGTGAATCAAAGGTGATTTTTGGGTTCGTGGATGGTGCTAGCCAACACACTAGGAGGCTTTCTTCTGGGGCTTGGGTGATTTTGACACCTGGAGGCCAGTAGCTATCTTCAAGAGGTATTTTAATAGGTGACGCTACAAACAATGTTTCCAAATACAATGTAGTGATAGAATTTCTTCGTGACGCTTTGTCGCATGTCATTTCTCATCTTCGGGTCTACTTAGATGCTCAACTGATTGTGTTCCAATTAAATGTAGTTTACCGTGTTTATGATCCCACTATGCACCGACGTTTCCTTAGGGTACATATCTTAGAATGTTACTTCGATTACATTACGTATATCCATGTTCCTAAGAGATTTAATGATATGATAGATACTCTATCTATCAAATATTATATTGGCATGTTGCACACACATAAAAAGAAAAACACACACATACACATGTACATACATTTGTAAAAGATGTAATCCATAAGAAAACAAATATGTATATATATATATCAAAAAGTGTCATGAGTACATAGGTGGTCATGAATGCCTCAAAAATAGTGTTCAATATACATCGTCGGGCTTATGCCCTCAAAAACTACATGTACAAAAGGTGCCCTCAGCACATCAAAAGTCTAGCCTATCTAAGCACGGGGCCTATTGGCCCTTCCATAATGCACAACGATGTTGGTCAAATGTTGAAATAGCTAGACCCATGTTCATGACACCCATACTACGTAAGGCTTCATGGAAGGATGGATATCCTCAATCTCGGCCATGGATACTACACCAATGAGCGCAGTAAGGTTATGCTCCACTCGTCTCAAAACTCTCTCAGCCTCAAAAATCTCTCAGCCTCTCCGGCTGGAGGTCCCCCTGTGGTTGTTGGTCCACCAACTTTTGTTGGTCTTGCCTATGGCCGAGGACATTTTCAAGTCCTCGTGAATTCCGTTGGGTGCATTGGTCCCACATATGTACATAGAATATGCACAAGAGTTAGTACTCTGTACATAGATAAAAATGATATATAAAAAATAATAATAATAATAACTTTAAAATCATGTTACCTATATCTCCTCGCTCCTCTCCAGGAGGCATGTGCATTTTTGGATCTCTAGAGAAGTTTATCTTGACGTAAGGGCAGTCCTTGATCACCGAATATGTTGTACCCACTAGTCGAAGAAATTGTCATCAAATGCCTCTATGGCCCTCTCTCACCCCTGTCGTGGAAGCAATGTTTCCCATCTACATACCGCTAGGAAGGAGGCTTAATTCCCCCATACCATATCTCTGGGACTAAGAATGTGAAACCTCTCGAAGAAGAAGGAACATAAGATTGTATCGAACCCAAAGTTCTTGTTGGTACATTTTCGACACTCTCTCAGTTGTCTCTTCATGTACATAAGCATGGTCGTGCTCTATTTGAAAAATATGTGCCTCCTGACACTGAATGGCACAGTTCATGTGTGCTTGAGAGGCCTGATGTAGGGCTATGGATCCAGTAATATTCCCAATTAATAAAACAATCACTCGTTGATTCAAACTAGTGATATTGTGAATCGGCACCTGAGAACCTACCCTCTGAGTGTCGGCCTCACAGTACATCCAGATATAATCCTTAATGTTGAAATGCTTAGGGGAAAATGTCCTCAAATTGACTTGTTCCCCTCTCCTAGAGAGGCCAGTCAGGAAGTAGATGTCCTCAATTGTGGGAGTCAAAGAATGACCCTCTAGCATGAATTCCTCTACATCTGGGTGCCAATAATCAACGAGAGTGTTGAGTAATCTTGTTTGTTTCCTCATAAAAGGACACTGGAAGAACTTCCATAGCTCACATTGTTTTAGTGCAGCGATGGTTTTCAGGTCCTCTTCGACCAAAATGTCAATGTCCTCATGCTCCCTCTCCCTATAATGGACATACATCGTGTTCCATGGCAAAATGGAGGAAGTTGCCTCTTGCATTTTTTATTTTTCCAAGCATGCAAAGGTGTACACGGGATGTATTGGCCACAATCGTGTATGTATGCAGGAAGATTTTTTTTTGCCCGAGTATATACGCAGGTTGTCCTTGGACAACTTGAGTACACACATGGGTTGTCCTTGGACAACCCGCATACATGCAAGGTCACTCTTTTTAGGAAAGCCCTCCCCCTCAAAAAAATAAATAAATGAAAAATTAAAGTATTGAAATGAAAGAGGGATGATTTAGTACTTACTTGGTCCAAGTAGAAGTTCGTTTCATCCCCTGAAGCTCCCAGAATTAGTTTTCGAATTGCAATGGTGAAAATGAGCTTCCAACTTCTATTTATAGACTTTTTTGGCCCTTTTTGCGCTTTTGACCCCCTTTGTCATTTTTCCTAGCTTGGTAATCACTTGATTTCAATTCTAAGTTTCTTATTGGACATTCTAGTACTCTTTTCCTTTTGGTTTGGTAACTTTGTTTGGGATGGATCACTTTTTACTATCCTTTGTAAAAGTCATTTTTTCCAAATTCTTTCATATAAGCTAGGATTTTGTCTCCACTTTTTGCATCTTGTTTTCTTTTCCTCTTTACCATATAGTCAACCCCACCAAATTCTAACACAAAACCTTCATTGTTTTTCTATAAGTGTCATAATTAGTTGGTAGAGCCTACCTGTACATGGATGCCCTAGGTAGATCCTTGTTGCATTTTGGTGTCCATGTTGTCTGTAATGAATATAGGCTTGAGATTCCTTGTTAGTCCTGTCATGATTACAATATTAAGCCTCATTTTTTTGATGCACCATCATTCTTGAACTTACCCTAGAGACTCCCAAATGAGCACGCTTTGTTGTCTTTCAAGCTCGCTTTAAAACTCGAAAGAAACATCCGACGACTATTGGCACATGGGCAGACCTAGGGTTCAACGCTTCAATAGTGAACCAACAAAACCCTAACTACCATCCCTTTCGACAACACCTATGAAGTAGATGAAGTCTCACCAAAGGTAGAGGCAGGGGGGGTTACAGGACTTAGGTGTCTACAACCAAGATGGGACATAGATCTTTGATTACAACACTCAGAAAAGTACTTATATAACAATATACATTAGTTCATGAGTCTCATTCACATCACAGATTAACCCTTATTACAGTTCAACGCAGTAACAATCAAGATCAAGCACTTACAATCACTTAGCACATAACATTAACTCAGATCTAGCATTTATTCATCTTTAATACCATTAAGCACTAAGAAAAAACAACATATACATTCATCATATATTATAACAACAACACTAGCAGATAAACAACATAATCTACATCGCACAAAGCACATCAAGACACAGGATATATGTGGTTCACCCCAGTGTGGGGCTACGTCCACCAACAAATTCATCTTCTTCTTTATTATTCTTCAATCTTCTTACATTCAGTTGCTTTTGTGCACAAATCCACAAAGATAAACTCCACAGAGGACAAGAGATTTGTGTGCAGCGTGTCAGATCCTCCTTCCCAAAATCAAGTCAAGGAACATAGCCAACTCCTTAGAATCACAGAGCCCTACTTTACACAGTCACTCTGCACCTATCCACTTACAACCTCTTGTACTAAGCCAACATTACCACTTACAACATATGGTGCACATAACCCACTATCATCACCACCTCTTACATCTCTTAGCTACTTATTTATAAATTTACAAAAATGCCTAATAATGGGTAAACCCATGGGTCAACATCCCATAACCTGTTACATAAGCCCTAGTAAACCCTTTGATGGGTCCACAAGCCTGCAAAATGAGTGAGATCCCATGATCTTAGCTCCACTTGGGCGATCCATCTTTTACCACCCTGTCGAAGTCCCAAAAGTGGTCAAACATGACCAATGTTCTCTCAAAACTTGTTCAAGGGTCAACAGGCCCCCAACACTCTCTTATGACGCATCCCGAGTCACCCAGATATGGGAAACACTTCTTCAAATTCCTCAGTCGTAGCTCACAATGCCTCAACTTGTTGCTTTTACAGAGCCTCTTGCTCAATGAACTCCTATATCAGTTGCTTTGTAACAAGCCCTTCCAGGTGTTGTTCCACTATCGTAACCATTTGATCCAGCTATGAGCCTTGTTCTTCAATCTCTTCAAAAATCGTGCAGGCTTCATCCTGCATCGGCTGTAGTCTCTGTGTAACTTCCATGACTCTACTCTTGATGGAAGTAATATGTTGTTGGACTGCACGTTTCTCCTATGATCTCTTCATTCGCTCAACCACAGTGAGTAGATTCATTTGCGCTTGCACGGTGTATGCCTACTGGTGTGCCTCCTAGAGATGTGATTCCAGTTTCCTCAGCTCCAGATATTCTGCGAGGCATTCATAGGTATGCACAATTTGATCATTCAACTGCTTACATTGTAATTTGAGGACCTTTATCCTACCAACTACACTCTTGGCAGCTTCCTCTCTTTGGTTGCGCACTTCCTGTAGAGTTCTAGGTATTTTTTGAAGATCCAAATCCATTATCCGTGCTTGATGTTGCTTAATGGCCTCAACAAGCTTCGTCACTTGGACCTCAACTACTTCGTGTTCCTCATGTGTCAATCCCAACACAAAGTGAAGTGATTTAGTCATCGTTTCTTTGACCACGGTATTCTCTATGAGAAACTGGTCTTTTTCTTTCTGTATCTTTGCATTTTCCTCCTCGAACATCACCTGAATTTCATCTTTCTCCTTCTACGCAAATCGAAGTTTGTCTAAGATCTCCTCCTCTTCTTTCTTCAAGGATTTTTTATCCTTATCCTTTTCTTCTTAGACTCATTGAAGTCGAGCCTCTTTTACATCTGCTAATATTTGTAATTGGGCGGGCTCATCCCCCAATTCTGTAATTTTCAATGAAGAAGGCACAATAGGTATTGCGCGGCTCGAATGGATGGCTTGTTGTATCTCCTTCATCTCCTTCTCTATTATTTCATACAAAGGCTCTTTCTTTGTTCCATAATGCTGCAAGATATATTATGAAGCATCCTCCATGGCTGCAATGATTAGATTGACATCATCCTTTGTGAGTGTGGACTTCATCTTAGGCTTACTAGCGCACGTCTTCTTTCTTCCCGAGAGTTTTTGCAGAGAAACCTTTATTTTCTTCAATGTTTCATCCTCGGTAAGGGGATCCTTTGGTTGTGTAACTTCACCTTTTCCTTGTTTTTCTCCTTCTTCCCATCCTCTTTCTTGATTCACTTTGTCTCCTCCTCCTCCTACAGGCGAGTCAGTCCTACTTTCCTCCGAGGAATTGTCCTCCTCATCAGTCTCTATGTTCTGCACTTCCTCCTTTTTCTTGTTTTTCTTCGTGCTTCTCTGCCCGACATGCTCGACTTGGGTGACCAAGGGGCTTCCAATGATGGCAGGGTTGAATATTTTTTCATCATCAACTAGTACAAGGAACTCTGCAATCAATACCAGTAACCAACTGAAATGGAAATCATACCCCTGATCCTGCACTTCATGAAAGTCTTTCTAAAGCTCATTGACGAGGTAACTCACCCAGTTCATTTGCATCCCCTCCATGCAATTTTCTGCAAGGTCTACTAAGAATCCTGTGACCTATGTGGGACGGTTCTTTCTGGTGAGCTTGCCAGCTATAAGCTGAGAAGATAGGCACCCTACGCCATCCTGGATGGAGGCTACCTTGTAGCCTTGTTTTCCCTTTTATACATCACCATAATACTCCTTTATGCGATGTGCCAGGGAGCAATCTAAAGTCTTCCCTAGGTAGAACTACTGAGGGTCTAGTCCCTACATGCTCATCCCTGTAATCAAGTGGATCAGCTCTGGATCCATGATAACACACCTGCTGAGCCACATATATCCTCTGTGGTAGCACGACAAGAGGATTTTAATGCAAACGTTAACCTCCTGATGTCAGCCTAAGTGATGGATCTTCATTACATTCAGGATCATGGACTATGCTAGCTCCTTAATCCACGGCTGGGAGATTATGCACAACTTCTTCCCACTTGTCTTCATCAAATACTTATGTGGCTTGAGAATGGCGTAGTTCTTTCTGTCACCGAGGTTAAATTCATTGTTATTTAGAGATGGGATCTATCCTAACTGGGGTCCAACTACATGTATCCCCTTCAGAATGTATGCAATTATCAACATATACTAAAAGTCACATGGGATACTGTCACGGTTAACCCTACCAGCCAAAGGTGGTATGTACTTTGGAAAGATAGATAGGATCCTCTTTGTGTTAGCCAGATCGTCACAGTGCTTGCTTCACTTCTTAGTAGCATAGCTAGAACAATGTACAGTTGAGGAGGATGCTTGCATTCCCCTAGTCAACGACGCCTATATTCCTATAGACATAATTCTCTCAGCCATGATCTCTACAAGAATCTCTTCCACCAACTTCTCTAACGTGCTAGGTTCGCCCGACATTCACACTTGTAACCAAATAGAGCGGGTAGGAGAACAGACAAGAGAGGTAAGAAAATAGATGGAGAGGTCTATAAATCAGAGCGTGATACAGTGGATTCTCTGTTAGCTTGGATATGACGGGTTGTAAAAAGTGGTCCCGATGAACCGTCTAATGGGTTAAATAAGCAAGTGTCATAATAGATTCCTCAAACGGGTAGGAATGCATTCATGAATGCGAATCCTTTCATTATGGCACAGTCTCAATGGTCCATTTTGTCATAATTGTGTTTTCTAGCCATTCCAAGGTTTCATTCTAATGGTTGGGGGGCCTCCAACAGTCATATAGATTCACTATGGCGAAGTCCCGTTATGTGTGGTTCTACTATTCCGACGAGGTTCAAGTTCTGTAGATCTACCTCCTACGAAGTCTTACTTCTATTTTCTTTAGCTTCCTGCAACTTAGATTTCTTCTTATTGAGCTTCCTGGCCTTCTTTACTTTGATCTGAGCTTCTCTAATGATTTCTGGAATCCTCTTCCCATTTTTATTCTTATTCTCTCCTAGTGAAAGAACTTCACACTGTTGATGCGCTCTTATAGATTTTGAGGTTAATGTACCTTATCTTACTATTTTTGGGGTGGCTACACTTGTTTCCTGCATAGACAGGTTCTTTAAGCCTTACTTCTTTCTTTCAACTTCAACATCTAATTCTATGGCCCTCTGTTGCTTCAACCTATCCTCTTGTTCTTATATTAGTCACTCTAGTTTTCTAGTTATGAAGTCCCTTAGTTATTTATTTTTCTGTTTTGTAGCTTCCTCCTCTACTTTCCCTCTAATATGATCCTTCTGAATCAAAGTCTTTCCTAATAAAAGTGGAAAAGGGGCCATGTTCTCAACAAGCCTAATAACTTCAAAGTCCTCTTCTGTCGATGTTTCATGATCAATCATAGGTATATTAGTAACTCTTCCACATAGGGTTATAATCTTTTCTTTAAACAAGCCTATTATTCCCAATGAAGGTACCATAGTAGGCTTTCCCAAAATTTCCCAAGTGCCTTCTGACATAATATTCACATATGTTTCTTCATACAATACGCAATCTATGTCGAAATCTTTTGTTCTTGTAACTATGCACTGTTTTTCTTTCAATATATTTGACAAACTGACATCCTTGTGGTCATCCATTGCTTCTTTTAACTATACTAACAAAGTTTGAGCTTTCTTTGATTCGTTCTCTTTTTTATTCTCTAACATATCCTTAGTCTCTTGACCTTCTTTATAGTTTTCTTGTCTCATGTTCATTTTTTCAACTTTAGCAATCATCCTTGGGCAATCCTCAACCTCATGATCAATAAATTTACAACAAAGACAAATAGGACCTATACCAGGGCATTCCTTAGCAAGATGTCCCAGTCTTCTACAATTATAACACAATGTCAATTGTCTCTTTCTTTTAAATGAGCCCCAACCTTTCCTGTACTATGTACTCAGATCACAGTGATGGACCTGCAATGTGAAAAAATTCTTTCTAGGTTCCTGCATCTACTCATTAGTCCAAAAATTCTTTCTATGCATAGGAATAACATATATTTCTCTATTTCTATCAAATTTATTCATATCAACTCTTTCTTATAACTATTCCCTACCATTCATACTAGGACAAAATCTATCAAACACACCTAGATTCATTCTTTTGAAGCAAATATTTCTACTTATCTTACCCTTACCAGATCACAAAGCTTTAAGATATTACCTCTTTTCTTCAAATCTGGTTTATTTCCTAGCAGAGAGATTCGCAAGTCAATTAGAATAATTCACACTATAACACCATATATACACAATATCTTTCTCTTTTTTTCAGTTCCCAACAATCACAGTTTCAAGTCCTGGCAACAAAACCATTTGTTGGCACAGGGGCAGACCCAGGGTACAATGCTTCAACAGTGCACCAACAAAACCCTAACTACCAGCCCTTTCAGAAACACCTACGAAGCATATGAAGTCTCACCTGAGGTAGAGTGATCTAGGTAGATATCCGTGTCCACCCACCTTTTCCGACTGGCTCAAAACAGTTTTCTGGCAATTTTGGCAATTTACTATTTTTAGCAGGTTTTAACTTCCGGGGCCATTTTGAGGGCCTAAATGAAGTTTTTTTGAGATCAAGGTTCTCAATTATATCCAAGGGCATGATTGAGCCCCCATAATGAATCTCCTCAATTATACCTTTCCAATGAGCTATCATACGCCTAAAACGGAGATCGTATGCAAAAGTTACGACCCCGGGAAGTTGATGTACTAACTTACCCAAACGGGGCCCACATGACTTTTGGCACTTCATCTCCTAGGGTTAGGTTTTTGGATGTATAGGACTTTTGGAATTCCTGTTTATTGTAAAAAGGCCTCTAGAGCCTCATTGTAATAATCTTCTTGCAAATGTGAGTAGCCGTCACATCTCTTCTCAGAGATAAGCTGCCACCATTCTAGCGAGTCTTTCACTCTGTATTTTTACAGTCTCTGTACATTTCTTTCATTAATAGAAATCGTGTATTATTGTATCTCTATTTTTATGGTCACATCTCTGATATATTTATGTTATATTACTGGATATACATGATATCTCTGTGCATTTCTTTATTATATCTCCACTCTCATTTCGTGCTGAAAATAATCTAGATCATAGAGGCAAGGGGGTTGCAGGACTCAGGTGTCTACAACCAATATGGGACATAGATATGTGATTAAAACACTCAACAAAGTACTTATATAACAATATACATTAGTTCATGAGTATCATTCACATTGCAGATTAACCCTTATTACAGATCAACGTAGTAACAATCAAGATCAAGCACTTACAATCACTTAGCACATAGCATTAGCTCAGATCTAGCATCTATTCATCTTTAATACCATTAATCACTAAGAAACAAAATCAAATATATTCATCATATATTATAAAAACAAAACTATGCATATAAACAACATAATCCACATCGCACAGATCACATCAAGACACATGATATACGTGGTTCACCCCAGTGTGGGGTTACATCCACCAATGACTTATTCTTCTTCTTTATTAATCTTCAATATTCTTACATTCTGTCACTCATGTGCACAAAGCCACAAAGCTAAAATCCACAGAGGACATGAGATCTGCATGCAGTTCACCAGACCCTCCTTCCCAAAATCAGGTCAAGGCACAAAGTCAACTCCTTAGTATCACAAAGCCCTACTTTACATAGTATGTCTACACCTTGCCACTTACAACCTCTTTCACTAAGAAAACATTACCACTTACAACATATGGTGCACATAGACCACTATCATCACCACCTATTACGTCACTTAGATACTTATTTATACATTTACAAAAAGGCCTAATCATGGGTAAACCCATGGGCTGACATCCAATAAACCGTTACATAAACCCTAGTAAACCTTTTGTTGGGTCCACAAGCCCGTAAAATGAGTGAGATCTCATGATCTTAGCTCCGCCTGGGTGCTCCATCTTTGACCATCCTATCGAAGTCCCAAAAGTGGTCAACATGACCAATGTTCTCTCAAAACTTGGTCAAGGGCCAACAACAAGACTGTTTTTATTCTTTTTGATCTTGTCTAGATTAACTGAGAAAATTATCCCCCTGGACTCTTCTTTAAGCCCATTTTCAGAATCTATAAACATGAAAATATTTATGAGCAATATTGTTTCCCGTCACGCCCGCCAAACTCAAATTTGAAGGCACATCTGTCCGGTGGTAGTTTACCTCTTTTTCAGTCTAGTTGGTTAATTTCACGAATAAATGTATGCTTTAGGAACTTCAGTTCACTAGAAGAGTATTCTCAAGTGTAAGTTTAACCCTTTTTCAGGCCCGAGGGACTAAATCTTCGAAAAAGGAGCATTCTTCTTGGTTTTGGTTTATCACTATTTTCGGGCCACGGAAATTACTTACAAATAAGGAACCCCCATGGAGTCCATAGTTAAGCTCTTTTCAAACTCCCTAAAATTGAAAAGATCGTTGAGTAACCTTGTTCCTTCACACTCATTAAATTGGTCCAAAAGAACATCTACTTGAATGATTTTAACCCTTTTTACAGCCTGTAGATTATAGCGGAAAAAGGTATGCCTCAAGAGATTTGTCTCTCCGGGAGAGTTCTCCTCAATAATTTTTATACTTTTTCAGGCCAAAGTGACTAAACTCAGAAAAATGCTATGAGTCCATAGTTAATCTCTTTTCAGACTCCTTAAAATTGAAAATATTGTCGAGTGATCTTGTCTTTGTCACACTCATTAAAATGGTTTTGAATATACATCTTTTTGGTTCAAGTTTAACCCTTTTTCGAACCGACTAGACCATCCTCGAAAAAGGTACTCCCTAGAGTCTTCTTTTATGTTTTTTCAAAATCTCTAAACGTGAAAAAACTACCAAGCTTACCTTCTATGGGTTCATAAAAATTACATGGAAGGGGTCTCATTGTGTCTTGCTTAATAGCATTTGCATATTTGCATATTTAGCCTAATTCTGACTCCATGTTTCTCTCAACTGAACCTTTGAAGCATGCCTTATATGCAAGACTTGTAGCAATTCTTGACTCTGCGACCTGACACCTTGACCCATGGAGGAATTTTCCCTGAGTGTCCTTTTCCTACACATGTCTCATTTCTTTGAGCATTAGTATTTCCCTACGTTTGGAACTGGTATGCTTTCTTGCGACACACGTTCCTCCTTTGTCATGTAGCATTATTTTATTCTTTTTCAAGCTCTTAAAAATTTGAAAAAGACAAAAAAATCAAATATTCGAAAAAGAGGGGATGGGAAATATGTAATTTTTTTCAGCAGCACAAAGAGTCACCCTTGGACAAAGCACATCATTTCATTTGTTCACCAAGCATTTGGATCTAGTATGACCTCAGGAAGTTTTTCTCGCTACATAGAGTTGTGTCCTCCTCTGTTTGTATACTCTTCCAAACACATGGAGAGTTTGTGTTTCCTCCTGCATCATGAACTTATGTCAATGCCATGCTCCCTAATTCTGATCATCGTTCATGATTTTGTCCAAGGGAATTTTCACTCAACTTGAGTCATCCTTTCTGCAGTTTGTCTCTTTACCTTCATGAGTTGGCCATCCCGAGAGTCTAGTCAAGTCCAGATTCAAAATCGACGAAGTTCTCTGCTTGATCATCGAGATCCTCATGCATTTTTCCAACGAGTTGTTGAATACCTAAGGGTATTGATCTATACACTCCCATTATACTCCTACCTGAGTTTTTAAGATCTTGAAGCTGTTTCTCAAGATATGAAGGCCTCATCTCCAGCCACAGGAATCACTAGCTTCTCAAAGATGAATACTATGCTTGTATATCTTCGATTGATTTTGAGATGTAGATATGTTGTGTATTGGTCATGACTACACTTTATATAGTTATATGACATGGATATGTAATGTATTTTATTGGAAACAATGATTTACTTCATCCCAAGCATGGGTATACCTACCTCGGAGAGACAATTTTTGTTTTGTAGTTGGCACCTCCCAAACTCTGGTCTCGGGCTCACTCGATTTCGTACATTGGTGAAGATATTGTAATATATTTCGGCCATTAGTTTCTCTTCCGACCTCACACATTAGGGGCATATGTTATAGCCCTAAAATGACCTACTCATGCATACATGGCCTTGTCCCTCTTACTTGAATATTTTTCCAAATCACTGCTGAGAAGCTCTTCTTAAAAACCCATTTTTTAGAATAAAAGAATCACATTTTCTTGTCCCAAATGATGATGTTTTGAGTATTTTCATTGATTTATACTTATCACTTAATATCTAACCCTAACTCATGAATGTAATAGCATGCTTGTACTCCTTGTTTGCCTATCTTTGGATGCAGGTCAACCTTGGGAGAAGATGCGTAGTCAGTGGAACTACCAAGCTTGAGGGAATCATCACGAGACGTGGGATCAAAGGTATAGTTACCCAATCTCTTCTCTTATTTTCTTTCTTTACATTAGTTTTGGTATGTTTGGGGTAGTATAGATAATTGATTATATTTTAGACAGTTATTTTCTCTGTCTACATCTTGAATCCTGGTGTAGTTAAAGGGTTTTTTTTCCCTCTAGTAGTAGAGAACTATTGTCTGCAAGTAAAACTGTTCTACCATCTTATAAAGATATGTATTCCTACAAGTGAACGAGCCCATGTAATACGATAAGCTCACACTTCTCTTGTGTTTGGGAATTTTGGGGTGGAAAAAACTATGGTTCATTTGCAGAGGTTTTGTTACTAGCCTCAAATGAAAGCAATTGTAACTAAATATGTAAAGGGGTGTGTGATGTGTTCTAATTGTAATCCCACTAATAGAAAATTGGGGCTATACTCACCACTTCCTATTCCATCCCATCCATGGGAAAGTATCTCCATGGATTTTGTAGGGGGTTTACCAATGTCAAAGGGGGTCATGATTACTTGTATGTTGTAGTGGATAGGTTCAACAAGATGTGTATCTTTATGCCATGTAAAAAGAAGATCACTATTGAGAAGAATGCTAATCTCTTCTTTCAGTATGTTTGGGTTCACTTTGGGTTACCCACAACCATTATCTCGGATCGAGATACTCGATTCCTTGGGGATTTTTGGACAAGTTTGTGGAGAATGATGGACACCAAATTGAAGAGGAGCACTTCTTTCCATCCACAGACCAACGTATAGATAGAGGTTGTAAACCAAAGAATGGTACTTTTTCTTCAAGGCTACTGCAACAAGAATCCCAATTTATGGGATGAACATATACCCTATGTACAACATGCTTATAACCGAGCCTTACATTCCTCCACTTAGTGTTCACCTTTTGAGACATTGTTTGGGTACCTACGTAAAGTTCCTTTGGACTTGACTTATGGGAGAGATGTTGATTCAAATGAATAAAGAAAAGAAGACAGAGCCCACAAGTTCATCCATAGGATCCAGAAGGTGCACCGGGAAGTTAGGGAACAATTGGAGAAAATTCAAGCACAATATAAAGCTAGGCATGACAAACAAAGGGTTGATCATCAGTTCCAATTTGGAGACTGGGTATGGCTTCACATCAGCAAGGAGATATTGAAGGTTGAAGGCAAGAAAATCAAGCCCATTCGTTATGGACCCTTCACTATTTTAGAGAAAAGTGGTACCAATGCTTTTCCTCTAGATCCTCCACCTTATATGAATATTTACTCAGTTGTAAATGTAGAGAACTTGAAAATTTGTTAGCCTCCCATGATCATAGATTAGGGTGAGGAATTTTTAATACCTTCTGTTATCACACTAAGTTTCCTTGGGTCTTTTGTCCCTTAGTTTTGAGTTTATAAGCCTCTAGATTTTAAATTTCTGCTTTATTTTCTTAGTGTGATTTACTTAGTTTATCTTGAATAAATAAAGGCTTGAGTGTTGGCTCATTTTTTACCCTCACATAGATTTTTTAACCTGGGTTCATTTTCTTAGCTTATGTTTTGACTCACCTCATGACTTGACACCAAGCCTAACTCAGACCATGACCTACATGACTTGACATGTCACTGTTTCCACTAATACATTTTATCCTTCCCATGTTGCCCCTATGTCCTATTAAAAGTGGTCAAATCATATTTTTGAAAAAGAGCGTTGCCAACTCACTAGGATTTTCCCTAGCGCACTCCTTGTCGTTTATTCCTTGCCATAATTAGTTATCATTTCGCTGAGTTCATGTCTACCTTGTTTTCAACACCATGGTTCATTAAAATATTCATTTGAGGATTTGATTTTAATGAGTTTGTTAACATTTTTAAAGATTTTAATGTTATCAAACTCGACACTGTTGAAACTACCAGTTCAGACTAGTTGCAGATAGCGCTACGAGATCAGCTGCTGAGGTAGATTTGGAAGCTAAGATGGTCATCGTGAACTTCTAATTGGTTGTAGAGCCTCAAGTTGTCATTACTCCTCCAGGTATTCTGTGGGCTCCCTCATTTGTATAGAGAATTGGTGTGATAGTTTTTTCTTGAGTTTTGGTAGCAACAATCTCTACAAATCACTCCCTCCTTCATCTCTCTCCATCCATATTTTATCTCACACATATTTGCATCCATTGTCACCTAGTTTTCAGTTATCAAGACACCCATTCATTTTGTTCTTGAGTGTTGAATTCCTTTGCAAACAATTATTCCTTGTATGCACACTGCGCTACCCAAAATCGTTGTTGAAACTTCACTGCATTTCCCCTGCTTCCTCTACTATTTGGATTGGAGTACTTTTAGCCAGGTTTTCAATGACCATTGCAGTATTTTTCCTTCACTACATATTTTTTCTTCATTTTGATATCCATAGACAATAGGGAAGGGAAAATTTCATTTCTTTCTTTCTAAAAGCCATCAAAATAGTGTGAGTTAGAGGAGAATCCTAGGAAAAAGCAGTCATTTTTCACTGTCATTCTCCCATTGAAGTTTTCCTATGTTTTCTCTCCTATACTTCACTACACCATAGCCTTTGATCCCTTTTCTTGACCCATGGAGACACCTCATAATAAGAAATCTCACAAGGGAGGCACTGTGGTCATAACTTAACCCTCAGACATGCACCATTTTGATGTAGAGCCAATGGTTAGAGAAGTTTTTCAAAGAGTGGGTTGCCTCTATTTTGTGGGTGGGAAATTCCTCCTATAGACTAGAATTAAGGGTTTTATCATGCATGCATAAATGACCTAAAGTCTCCTACTTTTTACCAACATCCCAATCATAAATCCCATTATTCATATGCAAATACAAGGTTAAAGAGATCCAGTTACTGTACCTTAGTTTTCGTGTTTGATGTCAATCCCTTTAATGCTTGGTCGCTCCTTGACTGCAAATCTCCTCCCAATGTTGACCTTCATTCATAAAAGACAAACAAATAACTCCACATGCATATAATCTATAAACTAATGGGTTAGAGATTCTATCAAAATATAATCAAATTTAAATATTGACAATCTCATGTGGCGAGACGGGAAAAGTACTTCTTTTATTAATCTCACAAGAGTAACCTTACAATAGTGAGATCGGCCACTGCTCCTCGAATCTGGTCCTGGGCTCCTCTTCAACTGTGCTCCAACTGCTTCTGTATATGCTTCTATTCACACAATAGTTGCAAAAGGTTGGGGCAAGGGGAATACTAAATCGGGTATAGTTTCTTTGCTATGATTTTCCTCCCTCCAAATGGGACCCCTACCCCTTATTTTATAGGCTAGAAAGGGCTGTGTATTTGGTCGAGTGACCGACTATGGGCAGTCAAACGGTTTAGTTAACTTATCCAAAACTATGTGTTCCGTCTGCAACTTTCCATTTTTCGTGCTTTTTAGGTATACACGGGCTGTATTGGGTCAACCAGCATACACATGTGTGCATTAGTGGATCAGGGTGCGTATGCCTTTAAAAAGAGTGTTTTTTAAGAAGTTGTTCAGTAGTGGCTTGGAAAAGAAGGAAAATGAGATGGCCGAATGACAGGTGAGCATGTCTGGTGTAATTTAGGGTTATAATAGATGCCCCCCTAATGTGTGAGGTCTGAAGAGCATCTGATGGCCAAAATATATTATCAATCTTCACTAACATACCAAACAAGTGAGCCTAGGAGCCAGAATTCGGGAGGTGCCATCTGCAAAATAACAATTGTCTCACCGAGGCGGGCATACCCATTCTCGGAATGAAATAAAATCATAGCTACTAATAAAATACATTGTATATCCATGTCATATAACTATATAAAGTGTATCTGTGAGAAATACACAGTGGATCTACATCGCAAAATAAAAAATATGTACATGCATAGTATCCATCTTCAAGAAGAAAATAAGGCTTGATGGTTAGAGATGAGGCCTTCAGAGCTCGAGAAACAGCTTCAAAATATTCACAACTCAGGTAGGAGTGTAATATGAGTGTACGACTTCACTACGCAGAGGTCTTTGACGGCTTGTCAGGAACATACTAGAGGATTTTGATGATCAGGTTGAGGGCTTCATGGATTTCAAACAAAGACTTGATTGGGATTTCTGGATGACTGGGCATGAGGGTAAGAGACAATCTATAGAGGGGGCCAACTCAAGCTTGGTAATAACTTCCCTTGGACAATAGCATGACAAAAGATGAGACTCAGGAAACATGATATTTTGACATAAGTTCATGATGCAGGAGGCATCGCAAACTCTCCATATGTTTGGAAGAATAACCAAACAGAGGAGGACATAGCTCTATGTAGGGGGAACAACTTCCTAAGGTCATTTTAAATCCCAAGGCTTGACGAAGGATCGAGTGTCGTAAACATACTATTTCCAAGCGCATGGAACACATGGATGCTCAAGTAAAAGGGACATATGTAGGAAAAGGACACTCGGGAAAAATCCTCCATGGGCCAAAGGTGTCAAGACGCAGAGGAAAAGTGCTACAGGGCTTGCGTATAAGGCATGATTCAGATGGTTCAGTTGAGAGTAACATGGAGCTGACATTAGGCCAAAGACGTAGGTATGAAAATGTGATTTAATAAGACACACAATGGTAATGTCCTTCAATGTAATTTTAACGATCATAGAGAAGGTAAGCTCGACGGTTTTTCATATTTAGAGAGTTTGAAAAAATGTTAAAGGAGAATGCAATGGGATACCTTTCTCAAAGATAGTCTAGTCGGCTCGAAAAAAGGGGTAAACTAGCACCGACCATACGTCTATTCAAAACCATTTTAACGAGTGTGATAAAGACAAGATCACTTGGCCATTTTTTCATTTTTAAATAGTCTGAAAAAAGATTAACTATGGACTCCATCAGGAATGTTATTCTGGACCAATTTAACCAGTGTGAAAGAATAAGGTCACTCGACCATCTTTTCAATTTTAGGGAGTGTGAAAAGAGATTAACTATGGACTCCTTGGGGGTTCCTTTTTCATAAATTTAGTCCCTTAGGCCCGAAAAAGGGTTAAAATCATACCTGAGAATACCCATCTAGGGAACTGACGCTCCTTGAGTATACCTTTGTTCATATAGTTTACCATCCAGAATGAAAAAGGGGTAAACTATCGTCGGACAGATGTGACTTCAAATTTCAGTGTAGCGAGCATGAAGGTCAACAAGATCACTCAACAATATTTTCATTTTTAGAGGGTCTGAAAAGGGCTTAAAGGAAGACTCGTTATGTTCTAGGAGTCCCGAGGGTGAGGTCAAGAGTGATAATGCATCCTAGAAATGAGGCTCAAACTCGTAATCAGGATAAATTAATAAGGACTCCTGAGCCTATAGTCATTAGTGACGGCATGGACACCAAAATGCAACCTGGATCTAGCTAGGGCATCCATGTTAAGGTAGGCTCTACCACTAAAATATGACACTTCTAAAGAAATAATGATGGTTCTGTGTCGCAAATCGGTGGGATTGATCCTATGGCATAGTGATAAAGACAATGAGATGCAGAAAGTAGAGGTGGAATCCTAACTTAAATGCAACAAGTTGGAAAAACGACTTTTTACCAAAGGACCTTTAAAAAGACCCAAATCTCCAAAACATTTCCCAATACCCAAAGTAACATTTATCGTAACAATCCATAGAAAATTCTTGAACCATACTAAATGATGTTTAATTTATAAAAAATGACACAAGGGTCCAAAACAATGAAACAAAGTGGCCCAAAAAGTCTATAAATAGAAGTTGGTAGCTCATTATCACTGTTGCAAATTGAGAAATTGACTAAAATCCAAAAATACCCCTTTGTGAAAAGAATTGATTCTGGGAGCTTCAGTGGATGAAACGAACTTTTTCTTGGACCAAGTAAGTACACACTAACCCCCCTTTCATTTAAATACTTCATTTAAGCTTTTTTTGTTTTTGAGGGGGCTCTGACCTTTAAAAAGGTTGGCCCTACGTACATGCAGGAAATCTTTTGACAAACCACGTGTGCATAGAAAAGACTGCACACATACACACGCGACTGTGTGCATTACAGCCCCCGTGTACCCTCTAAGATAAGAAAATTTTAAAGAATGCAAGGACTAATCCCCCCTGGACTTTTTAATTGCAGGATGTATGTTCACTCAAGGGAGAGGGCGCATGAGGATATTGATTTTTTGGTCAGTGAGGACCCTGCTACTACTGCCACATTGGTGCAATGTGGTTTGTTAAATATTTATAGTGTCATTTCATGTGGGAAAAACCTAGGCTGTTGAACACCTTAGTTGATTATTGGCATCCCAATGCAGAGGCCTTTATGCTTGAGGGACAGTCATTGACTCCAATGACTAAGGATATTTACTTTCTGACTGGCCTCTCAAGGAGAGGTGAACCAGTCAATTTTTTGCACTTTTCCCTCAGGGCCACATAATATAGCAGAGTTTGTTGGACTCCATTGTGAAGCTGATACAAATAATATGGGAAATCAGGGGCCAATAAACAATATCTCAGACCTATCACTAAAAGTGATAGTTTTTCTTATTGGGCGGATTACAGGATCCACAACCTTGCATCAGGCTTCCTAGGCACACATGAATTGTGCAATTCAGTGCTTAAATGCACAATTTTTTGACTGGAGTACCACTTTACTAGAATGCATGAAGATGTAGCTTATAGAGTGTCACATGTGGAGGCAAAGGAACTTTGGGTTTGGGACTATTCTTTGTGTTTTCTTCGAGACAGAGTACCGAGTCTTAGCCCAAGGGAGATAGTACGAGGGCATATAGCCTCTTCTCCAGCAGTAAATAGATGGGCGGTGTTGTTGCCATGACAAGGGGGAGGGAGGACTATTGATGCCTTCGATGACAAGTTTTTTGACTGGTGGTCTTGGCAAATTTCAGTGATAAAGGACTATCCTTATGCTGGAATTGAATTTTCCAGGGACCCTGACATGGGTGTACCTCCCGAAGTGGTATGAGGAGAGTTAGGTATGCTTTGTTTTTTCTTTCTTTTTCAAATTTATTTAATTTTTATGTTTTTTATATATATCGTTTTTTGTCTATACCAGAGTATCTAACAATTAAGTATGTGTTATGTGCAGATGTGGGGCCCGTGCGTCTAGCGGACTTCTTGAGGAACATGCGACGTCCTCGACCAGAGGCAGGACCAACTGCAACTGACGAACCAGTAGCAGCAGGGGGACCTCCATCCAGAGAGGATGAGAGAGTATTGACATGGGTAGAGCAGAACTTTACCACACTCACTTGTATAGTCCCCATGGCAGAGAACAAGGATCTGTCGCCATCTATGCAGCCTCATGTAGTGGGGGCACCATGGATGTGGGTGCGGATTTTTCGATGTTTGACAAACTCTCGGCCATGCATGGCTGGGAGTTTCAATTAACTGACCCATAGCTTTTTGTCCCGTCGGAAACTTTCATGTTTTTGTGCTTTTTTAGGTAAACGTGGGTTGTAGTAGGCCTGCCAGCGTTCCAACGCGTGCAGTAGTAGGCCTGCCAGTGTTCCAACGTGTGCAGTAGTGAGTTAGGGCGTGTTTAACTTAACTCAAAAGGATTTTCAAAGAGGTTCCTCAGCATGGCTTTGGCAAGGAAGGGATATGAGTTGGATTGATGCCACGTAAGCATGTGTGGTGCAATTTAGGGTTATAACAGATGCCCCCTAATGTATGAGGTCACAAGATCATCTGATGGCCGAAATACATTACCAATTATTTACCAATCTTTACTGATATGCTGAATGAGTGAGCCCAGGAATTAGGAATCAGGAGGTGCCGTCTGCAAAAAATATCAAATGTCTCACCGAGGCGGGCATACCCATGCTCGAGATAAAATATAACCATGGCTACCAATCAAATACACTGTAGATCCATGTCAACAACTATGAAGAGTAGCCGTGAACAATACACAGCGGAGATACATCTCGAAATCAGAAAGATATACATATAAAGTATCCATCTCACAGAAGTTGATTCGGCCTGATGGCTGTACTTCAGAGCTCGAGAAACAACTTCAAAATCTTCTAAAACTCGGGTAGGAGTGTAATATGAGTGTACAACTACACTACCCAGAGGTCTTCGATGGCTCATCGGTTATGGACTTGATAATCTTGATGATCGGACTGAAGGCTTCAGTGATTTCGAATAAAGACTTGATTGGATGTTCAGGATGGCCAGGTATGCGGACAAGAGACATATTGCAAAGGGGCCAAATCAGGCTCAGTGACAAACTTCCCTTGGACAATAGCACGACAAGTGATAAGACTCAGGCAGCATATCTGTTAATCATAAGTCTATGAAGCAAGAGGCAATGCAAACTCTCCATATGTTTGGAAGAGTAACCAAACGGTGGACGACACAACTCTACATAGTGAGCAAAGCTTCCTAAGGTTGTACTACATCCCATAGTCTGATGAATCAAACGGATAGATGTGCTTTATCCAAGGGCGACTCATGATGCGGCCAATAAAGAAAATACTTTTCCCATCCTCTTTTTGGGGTATATTTTATTTTTTTTTGTTCTTTTTGATGATTTTGAAAAAAGAATAAAGGAATATTACGTTACAATGGAGGAACGAGTACAATAAACATACAAGCTCAAGGTACAAGGACAAGACTGATGTTCTAGGGAAATGATACTCGGGAAAAATCCTCCAGTGGCCAAAGGTGTTAAGACGCAAAGGCAAACTGTTACTAGGTTGATGGGTAAAGGATGCAAATGCAGTTGATAGAACACACAATGGTAACGTCCTTCGATGTAAGTTTAACGAGCCCAGAGAAGGAATGCTTGGTGATTTTTCATATTTAGAGAGTCTGAAAAAGAATAAAACAAAACTCCATTGGGGTACCTTTTTCGACAATAGTCTAGTCGGTTCGAAAAAGGGGTAAACTAGCACCGATTAGACGTCAATTCAAAACCATTTTAACAAGTGTGACAAGGACAAGATCACTCAACTATTTTTTCAATTTTAAGGAGTCTGAAAAAAGATTAACTATGGACTCCGTCAGGTATGTTCTTCTGGACCATTTTAACGAGTTTGAAAGAATAAGGTCACTCGGCAATCTTTTCAATTTTAGGGAGTCTGAAAAGAGCTTAACTATAGACTCCGGGGGGGTTTCTTTTTCGTAAATTTAGTCCCTCAGGCCCGAAAAAGGAATAAAATCTTACCTGAGGATACTCTTCTAAAGAATGGACATTCAATAGAGTATTCCTTTGTTCGTACAGTTGACCATCCGGACCAAAAAAGGGGTAAACTACCACCGGACAGATGTGACTTCAAATTTCAGTTTAACGAGCATGAAAGGTCACAAGATCGCTCGACAATCTTTTCATGTTTAGAGGCTCTGAAAAGGGCTTAAAAGGAGACCCGTTATTTTTTGGGAGTCCAGAGGGTAAGACCAAGAGTGAAAAATACCCATGCGAATGAGGCTCAAACTCGTATTCAGGAAAGACTACATGGACTCCTGAGCCTACAGTGTTGTTAGAAACGACATGGACACCATAATGCAACCAGGACCTACCTAGGGAATCCATGTTTCGGTAAGCTCTACCACCAAGTTGCGACACTTCTAGAGAAGATATGATGGTTCTGTGCCACAACCGGATGGGATTGATCATATATCATAAGAACAAAAAGCAACGAGATGCAACAGTCGGGATGAAATCCTACCCTATATGCTCAAGTTGATTTTTTTTTTTTTTTAATTTTTTTATGGACCGTCAATATATTTTATTTTTATTTTTTGAAACTCAATAAAAATTGTCCCAATACCTGATCAAATCCCTCCCATATAACTCCTGGATCATCTAAATGGTTTTTGGTATAAAGAAACTGATAAAGGGGCCCAAAAAAGTGACAAAAAGAGGCCAAAAAGTCTATAAATAGAAGCTGGTGGCTCATTATCACCATTGTTGATTTGGAAATTGACTCTGGAGCCAAAAGATCCCCTTTTCCAAAGATCGTGATTCCGGGAGCTACAGTGGACAAAACAGACTTCTGCTTGGACCAAGTAAGTACAAACTCCCTTCTCTTGTTATTCAATACTTCATTTGTTGCTTTTAATTGATTTTGGGGGTGGGCGTCGACCTCAAAGAGGTCAGCCCTAGGAAAACGCAGGTTGTCCAGGGATAGCCCGCGGGTACCCGCATGCAGAGCCAAGCTTGCACACGGGTACCTGTGACTGTCGCCTCGACAAGCCGCGGGTACCCCCCGCGTGATGCAAAAATTAATTTAAACAGGTCCTGACCCCACCTTTTTGCTTTGTTGTGTTGGCAGGATGTATGTTCAGTGGAGGGAGAGGGAGCACGAGGCCTCCAATGAGTTAGTGGCCGCAGATCCGAATGTTATGGCCATGCTGACGCAGTGTGGTTTAGTGAAATTCTTTTTGTGTCCATTTATGCATGCGCAACCAAGGCTACTGAACTCCCTGGTTGACTATTGGCACCCTGATGCAGAGGCTTTCATGATAGAGGGGAAATCCTTGGTGCCCACCACCGAGGATATTTACTTTTTGACTGGCCTTTCAAGGAGAGGGGAACCAGTCAACTTTCAGACTTTTCCTATGGGGCCGAGCAAAGTCTCGGAGTTGATAGAAGAGTATTGTGAGGCTAGGACCGATCAGAGAACTTCCTCGGTGCATGTTAGTAGGATCACCAGCCTCGCCCTGCAGACTATTTTATCGCTCATTGGGCGGATTACTATCTCTACAGCCGTGCATCAGGCTTCGCACGCACAGATGAACTGTGCAATCCAGTGCATGAATGCACAAATTTTTTATTGGAGTACCACACTACTAGAGAGTATGAAGAGTCAGTTGACTTCTTGCAGACAGTGGACACACAGGAACTTCGGGTTTGGGACCATCTTATGTTCATTTTTCTTTGAGAGAGTTCCATGTTTTAGTCCTCGGCTGACAGTACAAGGACATCTGGCTACTTTCCCTACAGTATGCAGATGGACAGCGTTGCTGCCGCGACAGGGTGGTGGAAGGACCGTAGAGGCCTTCAACGAAAACTTTTTTGCTTGGCTGTCACGACAGATCCCGGCTATTGAGGACTACCCATACGTGGGGATTGACTTCCCCAGAGATCCAGCGATACCAGTGCCTCCTGGTGAGGAGCGAGGGGAGATGGGTAAGTCTCCACCTATACAGTTTTTTTGTTTGCATATGTAATTTTTATGTCTTTTCGATATATAGATCATGTTTTTGTATACCATAGTTTTTGATGGGTGAACCTTTATTGCATGCAGATGTGGGACCCATGCGACCTATCGATTATGCACGGAACAGGCATCACCCATGGCCAGAATCCGTAGCTACCACCGCTGGAGGAGCAGCAGTAGCAAGGAACCTCCCAGTAGAAGAGGCCGAGAGGGTCCTGAGGTGAATTGAGTGGAACTTTACTGCACTCACTCGCACAGTGCCCATGGCAGAGATAGAGGACCTGTCACCCTCTTTGCAGACTCATATTGTGGGGGTACCTCAGACACGGGTCCGATTGTTTAGGCGTTTGGACTACGCTGTATATGATTATAACAGGGCCCATAGGCCCTGAACAGACTTTAGACTTTTATGTGCCCTGAGCACTGATATGTATATATTTTTTGAGGGCATAAGCCCCAGTGACTCATTATGGTTCCCACTTGTGAGATGCTTGCGCCCATCGATGTACTCTGAGGATTTTATGATGTTTATATATGGTTTTTATCTCTTTTGTGTCTTATGGATTATGTGTGCAAAATGTATTTACATGTTTATGTTCATAATATTTTTATATGTGGGCAAGATGCCAATCTAAAATGTGATTAGCTAGAGTATCTGTGATTTGATTTAGACTCCTAGGAACATGAAAATATGTAATATAATCAAAATTGCGTTCCAGGAGACGTACCCTAAAGAATCGTCGATGTAAATTTGGGTCATGAAACCGGTATATTCTGTTTAGCTGTGACACAACCAGTTGAGCTTCTAGATAGACCCAGAGATGAGAGAAACCCAATGACAAAGCGTCACAAAGCAACTCAATAACTGCACTATACTCAACAACATTGTTTGTGGTGTCACCTAAGCATATACCTCCGGAAGATAACAACTGACCCTGTGGTGTAAAGATTACCCAAGCTACGGAGGCAAGCCTCCACGTTTTTTGACTAGCCTCGTCATCATACCCAACGAACACCTTGAACTCACTTGACATCTACCATATTCACGAAAGATAACATCAATGACACGTCCATAACACATTTTAAAAGAAATGTAAAAAAGTAATAGTACAAAGACTATACATATGTTACAAAAAGTTACCCACAGTGACCGTTCTATGAGTAATACTTCTTGAGGTAGAGCCCATTTCTAGGCTCTTCCAAAGCATTCCCTTCAAAATAAACTAGACAATAAGCACCCTTTTTTAAAACCTCCTTAATAATGAAGGGTCCAAACCACATGGGTTTAAAATTTCCTGCCCCCAGGGGGTCCTTATCTTGGTCATAGACCAGGACAAGGTCACCCTCAGAGAAAACCCAAGGATGAACAGACCTATCATATTGACACTTGACCTTATGTTTATGAGCCTCATTGGCCAGGGCCACATCGCGACGCTGTTCATAAAGCTGCACAAGGTGTACTAACCGTTCTTCAAGCGGAGAAGTGTCTGGCAATAACTGTACTGCCAATTTCAGAGATGGAATTTGACATTCGATGGGCAAGACTGCCTCCATCCTGTAAACGAGTTGGAAAGGTGAGAAACCGGTTTCAGTCTTAACTGAGGTTCGGTAAGCCCATAATGTCGAGTATAACATCAAATGCCAATTCAACTTGGCTGAGTTGATAGTTCGTTGTAGAATTGTCTTAAGAGTTTTGCTAACAGCTTCCACCTGCCCATTGGCTTGGGGGTAGTAAGGTGATGAATGTTCTTTCCGTAACCCAAGATTTGACGTTAACTCAGACATCATTTGGTTCTGAAAGTGACTGCCATGGTCAGTGATAATCTCTCTCGGGACGTTGAACCATGCTATAATCTGGTTAAATAAGAAGAGAGTTGCAGTCTCTCCATCATCTTTGAACGTCAGCATAGCTTCGACCCACTTAGTGAAGTAGTCGATAGCTACAATGATATAGTGGTGCCCCCTGGCTGATGGGGGGTTGCATGTAGTGTAATCAATCCCCCACTTAGTGAAGGGACTGACTGTGATGACATGAAACATGGGAGCTGGATGTGCCCTCATCTTCCGTGAGAAGATTTGGCACGGATGGCACTTTTTGACCGACTCGATACAATCATTCATAAGTGTGGGCCAGAAGTAACCTGCTCGTAAAATATTTTGGGTTGTTGCCAACCCAGACAAGTGACTGCCACAGGCTCCTGTATGAAAATCATTGAACACTATGACGGACTCCTCATGAGTGAGACATCGGTGCAAGATGAAGTCTACACCTCTCCGATACAACATATCATTGAGTATGAGATAGTTCTTAGCCTGATGGTGTATCCGCCGACACTCGTCATGAGAAGTAGAGGTGGGGCACTTCAAATTATGGATATAGATCAATATATCTCTGTACCAGGGGTCTGAAGATTCAATCAAAAAAATATCCCCCCGGATAGGCGATTCCTCAGGCACAACATCACCTGACTCAACTGGAAGCTCCGAGATAAGTTCTGCGAAGACCAATGACTTTTTGGACTTGGTTGAAACGAAGTCTAAGTCAAATTCTTGGAGGATTACCATCCATCTACTGATTTTTCCGCCGATAACTCATCGTGTCAACATGTACTGGAATGGATTCACGACGGCAATGACGATGGTCTTACGAAACAGAACATAGTGACGGAACCGTTGGACATCATGAACTGCTGCCAACGCAAGTTTTTTGAGATGGGAATAATTAAGTTCTAGTCCTACGAGGCCTCGGCTCAGGTAATAGATCACGTATTTGGAAAATGAATCATCCTCCTGAACTAAAACCATGCCTATGGTTGACTCTGCGGTAGCCAGATATAATAAGAAGTCTTTGTTATAACTAGGTGGTTGTAGAAGAGGTGCGGTAGTGAGGGCATGTTTTAATGCGTCGAAAGAACATTGAGCAACTTCATCCCAGAAAAAAGGAACATCTTTCTTCAGTAAATGCATAAAGCCCTTGGTGATTTCGGCATAGTTGGCGATGAAGCATCGTAAGAAGTTTTCCTTGCCTTGAAGACTTTGAAGTTGTAAGATTGTGTGTGGGCGGGGGCAACTGGACTATTTCCTCCACCTTAAGAGGATAGACTGTTATCCTCATTTTTGGTTATCAAGATGATGACATGATAATGACATGGTGATAGAAGATCTAGCTCTTCTTTAAGATCATTTTCATGAAGAAAGTTACACTTGTCAGTTTCTCAAAATCACTCTTTTGGAGATAGTACGCAGGCTGCATATATAGTGTCATGCGGAAATGACTTGTTTCCGCAGGCTGCATTCAGTCAAACTGCGGACCTTCCGCACTGTATCAACGGTCAGGGTGCGGAAATGATTCTTAATGGAGAAAACGAATAAGTTCTCGATCCTTCTAGAAGGAATCTTCTA
>ML785692.1:275531-288139 GCA_009831015.1 Picea engelmannii | reverse complement strand
CGGAGCCAGTGAAGGATGACTGGAGATGAGGCGATCATCCCCTTCCAGAAAATGGAGGCCCGATTTAACTTTAGAGAAGGCTTGCGCAGCCATGAGCATAGACTTTGAGTACCCAAATATTTACCAGCCACTATTCGATGCCAAATACTATTGAGATTAACTGCCCTCCAAAGGGAACTCGCCAGAAGGGCTATATTAAAAAGAGATAAGTCCCTTAGCCCCCAGCCTCCAGCCTTTTTTGGAATAGTCAAGGACGCCCAGCTGCTTAGATGAAAGCTGTGTTTTTTCCTATGGCCGTTCCAAAGGAAATTAGATGCAAGTCTCCGAAGAGAGTTGAGGGTCTTTTGTGGAATTGTCGCCAAAGACATCCAGAAAACCGCTAAGCTTTCCAGGACCGACTTTACCAGAATTAGTCGACCTCCAATGGAAAGCCACTTGCTTGTACACAAGTTGTTTATGTAATGTGTTTATGTCACGTCTTCACATGAAGGGCATCACAATGTTCTTTTAGAATGATTTGATCTCATCTAGTTTTGGAACACTCCATACTAACAATACAAAATATACAACTGGTTGAACCCCGTGTTTTTATGTGCATGCAATTTATAATTGTTTAATGGTTTAATTGTTCATGGATGGGTAGTTATGTATTGGTGGTTCTTCACTTAATTGCTTAATAGCTCTTGTACTTCTCAAATTTTGTACTTATATTATTATTCTATCATTACAACACATTTATATATACAACATTAAGTGCATCTTAATCTAGAGGCCATGATGATGATTTTAGGAGAAAGGATACCTCAAATAACATAAAAATGGAAAAAATGATAATTCCGTGCTTATAATGATAACAATTAATGAATAAGAAACCTTTTCGAAAGGGAAACCTCATTTCACAATATATCAAATTGACAATACAATATGCTCATTCAAATGTATCTTCTTTATTTATAAGTGGGAGGTAAATAGAGCATGGTGTACCCTACACTCTAGGATAATAATGAAGTACCCTTCCAAGACACATGTGAAAGTGGTCCTGGTGGACTAAAAATGAATGAATAAAAAATATTGTGTGTTGTCAAAACATAAACCTATATTTTGTCTATCTAAAGGTGAACATGTTCCCTAACATTTCCTGCAGTGATTCACAAATTTGATCCAAGGATCCAAAATCTTTCAATGTTCCTTAATGAGTGAAACCCAAGAGCTGGAAAATACCCAATAAAACATGTTATGGTTGTGGGATACATGGGAGAATGGTGCACCTAGATTTAATCCTACTCCCCGAGTCCAATGGAGCTGATGATTTGTTGAAGTGAAATATGATTAACATTTTATGGAAACTTGAAACTCACTAACCAAATCCCATTAGGGACACATGTGAAAGTGATATTGAGAGCATAAAAATAAACAAAGTAACAAATTGTATGTCATTAGATCCTAGACTTAATCCTACTCCCCGAGTCCAATGGAGTTGGTGATTCGTTGAAGTGAAATATGATTAGCATTTTATGGAAACTTGAAACTCACTAGCCAAATCCCATTAGGGACACATGTGAAAGTGATATTGAGAGCATAAAAATAAACAAAGTAACAAATTGTATGTCATTAGATCCTACACTTGTATTTTGGCCATTTGGAGAACAATACATTTTCCAACACTGATTAGACATTATCAAAGTCAACAATCCATTTCTGAATATGAAGATAGTATTTTTAATGTTCCTTCAATAAATATGTGATAGGATGGAATTGACTCAATTGTAACCAATAATGGTTAAAAAGGAAGTAAAGGCATCCATAACAACTCTATCATAATGATTTTGAAGTAGATAACTTCTAAGAATGAAACCCCCATATCTATGCTAAAGCTCTTCATCATCTCTTTATTAAACATTGAACATCCATGAGGAACCTTATTCCATGAGTACAATAGGTTCAAGCATGTTAAATCCTATCACCATTTTCAATATAATAAAAATATCAACACGCAACTCATCACTACTACATAGGTTTATACTATGAGTATAGTTTCTTGTTTCTTGGTGTAGGTTAATTTGTGCTCTTTTAAGACATTGGAAGAGGTATCTTTTATTTATATTGAGATTATATCTTGAGTCTATAGATTTATAGATTTAGATTGGATGAATAAGAAGAATGTTTGTGGATCAGTGAAATAAGATTTTACGCATAATAGACATTGAAGTTATGTTTTGAGTCTCCTATAGCTTATATGATATATAAATGTTAACTGTTAATGATTATATGCTCTAGGGTTTTGGACCCTGCTAACCCTCCCCTCACTGACCCTACAAATTCTACTCTGGATATCTTTCCTAGCTCTTTGGTTTCCCTTTCTCCTAAACATTTACCTATTTTCAATCAGTGTACACTTCTTCCCTCTGCCTCCCTACGTTCAAATGTCACAATCCAAAAAAAAAAAAAACAAAGCCCGTCTTCCAAAAGTTCCTCTAGGAGATACAGAGGGGGGCTTAGCCTCCTTTGGTAATTTAGATCCCCTTTTACTTGTTGCAGATCGTCCACAGACTCTGTCCCTCCCTGGTTCCTCAATTAATGGTCATGTTTTGACTCCCTCTCTGACCCTTAGAGCAAGCATGTCATCTCTCGAGGTTCATTTATGATTATTCTCTCACTTAACCTACGCAGGTTTGGGGAACCCATAAACTTACCTCCCTCAACGCTCTTCTTTCTCATATCAAACCTGATATTGTTTTCCTCCAAGAGACTTTAGTTAACAATGACGAGGCGAACAGACTTTTCCTCCAATGTGCACCCTCATGGAATGTTGTGGCTATGAATCCTAGTGGGCGCTCTGGTGGTTTGTTGAGTGCTTGGAATCCAACTTTTGTTGAGCTGTCTACAATTGATACCCTTGCAGGTATATATATTTGGAAGGAAGGACTAAATTTTCAACAATTAAAGTTAAACTACTCAATTGTTATGCACCCTATAAAGATATGGAACTCTTATGGATGCCCATTCTTCAATCTGATCTCTTAAACGAAGAAGGTTTGATTGTAGGCCTAGATCTTAATTTTACCTTATCGTTGAGGGAATTATGGGTAATTTCATCCAGATTAGACCCTCTTTCATATTTCTTCACAAATCTCATACATTCCTCTAGCCTAGTGGACATCCAACCTATTAAATTTTCTCATACTTGGCACAATGGCAGAGAATGGTCTGATGGTATTGCGAAGAGACTGGATCGCTTCCTCCTTGACGACTCTTTTTTCAGAAACAACAATAAGATTATATATTGGGTAATTAACTCTACCATATCTGATCATAATCTGATATTCCTTCAACTGGATACTTTCTCACAGAAAACTACGTTGCCTTTCAAATTCAATTCCACCTAGATAAAGGATCAAGATTTTGCTTCACTTATTAAAAAAACTTGGAGTTCAATGAGTCACTTGTCAGAATCCTCCAATATACAACTTCTGTGCTCCAAATTAAAATAGTTAAAAAAAGAGGCGATACTTTGGCAGAGGGAAAAGAAATCTCAGTTACAATCTGAACTGCTCCTTATTGAATCTAGAATGGAAGAAATATTTGACAAGAATCCATCACAGGTCTTTGAGCAGGATGATCTAGATATTCTTAAAGTACTAAAACAAGAAAAAGATAAGATTCTCACAGTGGAAGAAGATACTTGGCTACTCAGAAGTAGAGCTATTTAGCTCAGTAGTGGAGACAAAAACACTATTTTTTTCCATAAATACGCCACTATGAGGAGATCACATAATACAATATGGGATATTGAAGATGAATCAGGAATCCTACATTCATTTGATTCAGAAATTAAATAGATAGATTTCAAGCACTTCAAGTCCCAATTCAGTCCCATTGAATCTGAAGACCCTCGAAGCCAGATCGAGGTACTAGCACACATGCCAAAATTATTCAATGACTTAAACTGTGTAGAGATTGGAAAAGAAGTATTGATTGATGAAGCTAAAGACATTGTATTCAAAATGCCAAAAGAAAAAAGTTCAGGCCCTGATGGCTGGACTCAAGAACTTTTCCAATCCTTTTTTGAAGTCTTGGGTGAAGATCTTCACAAGGCTATTGAAGAATCCAGAACTTCTGGTTTTATTCCAGGCTCACTTAATGCCACTTTATTTGCACTTATCCCTAAAGTTAATAAAACTGGGAATTTTCATGAGTTCAGGCCAATATCACTTTGTAATTTTGTTTACAAAGTCATTTAAAAAATTATTGCCACAAGGATTAAAACAAAGTTAGCAGTTTGTATTTATCATGAATAGTTTGGCTTCTTAAAAGACTGATTAATCTTCGATGTTGTTGGCATAGAACAAGAGTGCTTACACTCTACTAAGACAAAGAATCTAAGTGCCATTATTCTCAAGCTGGATTTGAAAAAAACTTACGACAAGGTAAGCTAGTAATTCCTCAGGTTAATGTTAACACAGATTGGATTAAATTGGGAGATTTCCCAATGGATCATGGCCTACATTACCTCGGTAAATACGACAGTTTTAATTAATGCCCCCCCCACTGATTTCTTCAAAAAAAATTGTGGCTTACGACAGGGTTGTCCCCTATCTCCACTGCTATTTATTTTGGTGGTAGAATGTCTTAGAAGATTAATGAGGAAATTTGTTGATGAAGGAACTTTCCATGGGCTTAAAGTTTCCATCTCAAACTATGTGTCACATCTTCTATTTGTAGATGATATCTTAATCCTTGGTGACATGAATTATAAGGACTGGCTGGAATTCAAATCCTTATTATCTCTTTTTTGTACAGCTTCGGGTATGGAGGTAAACTATAATAAATCAGTTTTCCTAGCCCAAATATCTATCCCAGTAGTAAACAAAGAATTTCCCCAGACTTCAACATACAGTTCATAAATCTTGAGGAAGGTATGAAATATTTAGGGTTCTCTTTAAAAACTAATGGATATAGAGTTGTGGATTGGAATTGGTTGAGTGAGAATATTACAAAGAGAATAAGTAACTGGACATTTCAATGGCTCTCTCTTGGAGGAAGATTGGTTTTAGTGAAAGATGTGCTCCAAAGTATTCCTGTATACTGGCTCAGTTTAACAAAGGTTCCTGCCTCTACTCTACACAAAATTCAACATCTTATGGAAATTGTTTTATGGACAAGAGCAAACAAAAAAACAGGATTTCATTTGTCCAAATGGAAAAAAATTGTCATCCCTAAATAATTTGGTGGTTGGGGTATTAGGAACATTTTTTGGATTGCCAAGTCTTTAGCTACAAAATCTTGTTGGAGAGGGATATTTGGAAATAGTCTATGGAGTCAAATTCTCAAAGGAAAATACTTAAAAGTAGTCGAATTGACTTCTTGGATCCAAAAGGAAACTTCAAGTCCTCTAATGCCTCTATAATTTGGAAAAAATTTATGTGCTCTTTTCATATCATTAAACAATGGCTATCTTGGAAAATAGGAAGCGGTAATCAAGTTATAATTGGTAAGGATCCTTTTATAGGTGATTATTCATCCTATAAACTTTCAACACCCTTGATTCAATTCCTCAATAATCATTGTATTTTTTCCATTGCACAAGCAACTTTATCAAATACAAACAACACTTCTACAATTTGGAAAAGTGCCAACCAACTAGGCTTATCAAGAACTCTGTCAGATGAATGGAACAATTATATAGAAATTTTGAAGAGCAGTGGAATTTCTCTTATTAACTCAAAAGACAAACTTGTTTGGTCATGGAACAGGGCTTTTGGAACAGTTACAACAAATCTAGCATATCAATGCATTGCTAGTAATTCACATAATGAGGTTTCTTGTTGGTGGTATAAATCAATATGAAGAGTTAAGATATAGAGCAAAATTATTTGTTTCATGTGGTTATGATTGAAGGATCGTATCCTCATTGGTGCAAATTTCATAAAAAGGGGAGGCATTGGACCTGTTGTTTGTATTCTCTATCTCAAAGATGATGAGACAACTGATCACCTTTTCATTCATTGTGAATACACACAATACACATGGAAAGAAATTTTAAGCTCTCTCAAGTTTTCAGATGCCTGGAATCATTCTACTATGGAAGGAAATCTACTGCATTGGTTTACTATCTACCCAAAGATGAGATACATCCCCTTTCTAGTTAGTTGGAGAATCTAGAAATATAGGAATAAAGAATTGGCCAAGAGAGGACTCTCGAACAATAACCAAGATTCTACTTGATATTAAAGAACTTAAAAGAACAGAAGAAGTGAACAAAGTGGATTATATTCTCAACCCAATCTATTTTGATGAAAAACCTATAGGTTTCTTTGATGGTGTTGTTGTAAATGATTTCTGTGGAGCTGGGATATATATAAAATTAAGTTATGATCATAGTTATAAAGCACACTTTGCAGGAGGTAAAGGAAATAATATGAAGGCATAAATTTTCGGTCTTAGGGGGCTTCTTTTTCTTGCACAAAGATTGTCCATATGTAATTTGATGGTTGTTGGTGACTCCAAAGTGACTATTGACTGGATTAATGATTGCTCAAATCTAAACCTGATCTACCTACACAACTGGAAAGAACATATAAGAAGCTTAAATGCGGGATTTTAAGATATTCACTTCATGCATATCCATAGAGAATTCAATACAATGGCAGGTCAACTTTCCAAAAAAGATTTGGACAACCCCCTGGGTTGGTTTTATTATGAGGAGATCTTCAATGAAAATGTTGTAAATAAAGATCACTTTATGATTTTCTAAATGTTACATTACTATGTAACTAGACAATAGAAGGAAGATTACAATTCCTTTTTGATAAAAAGTTTTTGATATGTAAGCTCTTGACAGTTGATAAAAGCAATTCTGTATGAAATTGCATATAGTATAGTTCAACAATCTAGTCTTTGGGGAACACTAGCGATCTATAGATCATATAGATCTTTTTGTAATATGGAAAGAACACTTGATTCTAATAGAATAAGAGTGGATCTGTTTTTTTCTGTGTGAATTTTTTTTTATATATAGTATATAAATAAGAATGATTATAATATTGTATAGGTTTTCCAAAACTAATAAAAAAAAACCTTAGCATTAAATAAATTATTTGTATATAAGTATCACTAATAATTTGTTAAGAAAGTTCATAATGAGAACTTCAAAAGGAAAATATCCTTCAACTTCAAATTATTTGAACAAAGTTTTCAACATTTGAATCTGGTCCAAGTAAGGCTAGAACATAAGCATTTTGATATTTTTATTTAGTGATTATTATTTCTTAGTATTTTTTCTATGATAATAAGGAGAGTTGTGGAGCAACAAGTCCCTGCCAAAGAAGGTGGAAGAACGTGTCAAAATCCGTAGTCCTGATGATACAGTGCCATCAGATTGAAGTGTTTATCGGTGAAGTGTTTGACGATCAGATTGAAGTGTTTAGCGTTGTTGAGTTGATTTTATTTCATGAGAACATATCACTTTATGAGAATAGTAGATTAGTTAGATTTTGATGAGAATAGTAGATTAGTTAGAATTCATGTCAAATAATAGCCTTAAAAAATAAAATAAGCCATGAATAACCTCTGGCTTACTTAAGACATTTTGACAGTTGTCGAACCTGAGACATTTTGACAGCCTATTGAAATGTAATAACCTTGGAGATCTTTGGATGAAGCAAATCTTATCTTTATTTTCAATCCTCTTGGATAAGAGGTCTTTATAAATTGATCATAAAGTCGGTGAAAGGAGAACGTTCAATCAAATTCTACTAGCTTTTTAAAAAGTAACCCTATTTATTTCAATTCTTTCCTGGAAGTTATATGGCTGCCCATTCTAAACTAATTTCTTTCTTTCAAATAATTTTAATGTGATTTACTGTTAGATTTTAACATGATGGTGATTGCTTAATATTTTCAGCTTCCTACTAAACGTTACTCATTGCAAAGGGCGTCCTTTGTTAGGTATAATTTATGGCTAAATATTATTCATTGGAATGGGCATACAAGTTAACAAAATAAAAAGATAAACGTTATATAAATTCTATGTTGTGTTTTCTTGATAAATAAAAAAATTGGAAAAAAGATAATAACTATGTAAACCCAAATAAAAAATGGGGAAAAAGATAGTAACTAATAAACCAAATAAAAAATGGAGAAAAAGATAAGTAGTACCAAACTTTGTTCATAAATCGGCCTTTATATAAAATATATGTAGATTTACTCTTTAATAGTTTTTTACTCCATTGTACATACGTGTCACTGAATATTTCATGTGTGTCAGCAAATTTCTCAAGAAATGCACGTAGCTCTGTAATCAAATTTTCGATATACTCACCAGTTTCTCATGTTCTAACACATGCACGTAGCTCTGTAATAAAATTTTAGATATACTCACCAGTTGCTCATGTTCTAACACGTGTTCTTTGCACGTGGACACATGGAAGCCATGGAGGTACTTTGTTGAAGATGATGTCTTCCATAGCCGCAAGCAAGTTGTGGTTGCAAAGGGTTGCAAGTTTGAGCCTGGGGTGAGCATGTGATGTGCATTGCAGCATAGAACTCGATTAGTAGGATCTTCATTTTCTTGTTCGATCCATGCGAGACTAGTGTCAGGCTGAGCATGAGGTGGAGTGAGCACCCTTCATCGCCTTCCAAAAAAATCCCTATCGACTATCAATGTCAATCTCCATGATCGAAGGCTGTTATAATGTTGGTTACCTGCCACTTGGTATTTTACAGTACCTGCAATCTAAGCTATGTAGCAATGTTTATATATATATAATGAAAATCTAATTGAAAAATTAACGAATGTTTCTCTATGGATGATAAAATTACTTTTTTTCTTTTTAAAGAATCTTTGCTAGCAGGCTTGCGTGTTGTAGAATTTTAGTGGGGAGCAAATTTAGTTTTATTCAATAATCTCATTTACGACACGGATTCATATCTAGTGGTAGAGGAAGCAACGATAGCACAGATAGAGCTATTTGAAGTAGCATTCGTTCCTATTCATCGAAGAAAGCAGTCATAAGTTCGCTTAAAAGAAAGCCATCCTAACTAGGTTGGGCCGGCTCTTAATATTGTTTCACTTGATTTCATAGATTCTTGAATGAGGAATGGGAATAGAAGGAAGCGTATGGAAATATTTTGGACTCATTATCCCCTTATTGATTATTTACCTTCCCTCCATGCCTGAGAAGAGCTATTCACACGCAAAGGCTTAGCTCATCTCACACCCTCTTCACACTTCGTTCCTCTCCCTATGGTTCTTCGAGAAGTGAAGGGCTCTCAGGATCGAGTATCTTCCGGACGAGACAGGGAAATTGGTTCCCCACTAGTGGATTCAGTTTATTAACCAGTATATCCACCCGCGGATGATCCAAACATTTAGGCATTCAGTCATGCTTGGATCTAGACCATCAAGAAAGATAGATCATAAGGAGTCTCATTAGGCTGCTCCAAAAATGTGCCTCTGTAGACACTCTGGAACCTGCTCTGTCTGAGTAGGAGGAATGGCCCCTCCCCTACTTCTCTGGCTGGAAGAATTTATCCCATTCCATTACTCATTTAAGTGAATAATGAGATTGATTAATGTTACTAATGTTGTTCCTTATTACAGCACATGTATGCTACCTTTGTTCAGGGGGAACCAAACCGCTCTAAAGACTACAGGGAGGGTGAGGGATTTCTTGCAAAGATTGACCTTTTCCTTTTGAAACGGGATGCACGAGAATGGATCTTCAGGATTGGGAACATAAATTTACAAGTGGTAAAGGAAAGCTCCAACCCGAACAAAGGAAGGCTTCCATGGTACTTTAGGAAAGAAATTGTAAGTCATACACAATGTTCATTAAGAAAAAAAATGATCCATGATATAAATCTAGCGGATTTTTTCTTGTTTGTTGTTGTTTCAAAGTTTAATGGGATTGAGGCAACAATGATTATTTTTGTTGTAAAAGGCAGGTAGGAGTGCAACAAAGACTCAAAATTGATGATGACTTTGCAGTGTGCACTCCAGTTTATCATACATCAGATCCTGTATCATTGTTCTTGTCAGCAGAATTGGATTTTGTCCTCCAATTGCTGAGACAACCTTTCGTCATAGTAGAAATCATGGTAAGCTCCCTACTAGCCCAGTTTTCATATCTCCAATTTGTGTTTTGTAGAATTGAAAAAAATAAAATTGAATTAAAGACAATATATTTAGACGTTTTTATCACAAATATATTGTATCTCTATTAAATTGAAGATACTATATCTCTATTGAAGGGAAAAAAAATTATGTAAATTGAAGAATTTTTTTTTATGTGGAAGTTCCAGCTCTAAATTTGATTTCACTCACCTTCTATTTTGTAGAACTCAATTCAAATAGAACTCAATTCTTGGTGACAATGATTCATTCTAATAGAATTGGTGACATTCATTCTAATGGAAGAGAAGCTTTCTCTCCTCTACATATTGCAGGTGGAATCTCTCTCTCCTTGACATATTGCAGCTAGAAGGTTATTTCATGAAAAAGTGCAGGTAGATCGCTATCAAACAATCACAAAGGTTATTTCATGAAAAAGTGCATGGTGTCGCTCTTTGTTGGTTGTATGGGAGATCATCTCTCGAAGGAAAAGGAGGAGCAGGGGATGGATAAGTGGGGTTCAGGTGCATGAGGAAGAAGAGAAATGGAGGAAACAATAACCTTAGCAAAGATACTTATAGTGATGACAAGCCACTTACAAGTGAGCAAGTGGGATGACACTTGGAAACTCAGGAAACATAGGGTTGACAACTCACCCGAGAGAGTTATGAGTTATCACCAGAGAAGGTTACTTCTTATGCATAAGAAAATATTAGACATTTAATGTTTGGAATTAATGCTAAGTTGGAACTTAGCATTAATTCCAGTTGCTTCCTACATATCCGGTTCACCAAGTTTCAAGCATTATTTCCCTAAGTTTGAAGCCCCTTGCCTCGATATGAGGTCAAATAAGGAGTAAAACTTAAAACTTAGAGTTATAAAATAAATATGAATTGGAAAATTGCATGAAACGATTGAAACTTTGGTTAAATTATGGTTAAATTAATTGGTTTTCGTGTCGTGATAATAGGTCAATGCAAAATCGATTACTAATAGTCCCTACAACCCGAAGGGAAGGGACTAATAAAGTGGTAATGTTGTTTGATGATGAATATTTTATATTGAATTCAAAGATCACGATTGTTCTAATTTCAGTGCTTGTGTTATTTCCTTTTATTATTTATGTCCAAAAAATTTCATGTATTAATTGGAAATTGATTTGAGTTGTAGATTAACTATGGAAAAAAACATTTATGTCCAATTTTTTTCATATATTAATTGGAAATTGATTTGAGTTGTACATTAACTAGACACAAAACCCATCTACAAAATTGTGTTACTTAACTAAGCACCCAAAAAACATATCATTTTTTTTTTCTTTCTTTGTTATTTTATTATATGGCTAAATTTTTCATATACTACAATTTGATTATGCAAAATGCACTTCACTCCAACATTTGATATCACATGTTTTTTTAGGTTGTTATATATAAGGATTCAAAATATGACAATTTGAACTATGTTGAGACTCGATCAAAGGGAGATGGCGGCGGTGGTGGTAGGGAGGATGATGATGATGATAACGAAAAGGATGAGGTGTCATATGCTAGTGGGGATGTATAGGTTATTTAACAATCCAAATGCCTCTGCATGATCATATTGACTTGTTTCATGGATTGAGTATATATATATATATATATATTATTTTATTTTATTTTATTTTATTTTATTTTATGTTTTTATCTATGATATGATATATGATAATATTGATATTATATTTTGACTTGTTTAATTTGATGGAGATGATAATGTTATGATTATTATCATGTTTATTTATATTGGAAATTGTTGATAGTATTTTTTTTTTTTAATTTGAATTGAGATGTTTGTTTAATATTTTTATTTATTTTAGATCTTTAATATATATATTAAGATAATTTTAATTAATAAAATGAATATAATAACAAGTATATTTAAATATTAATTTAAGTTATTTTATTATAAATTTATACATGTAATTGTTGCAAACAAATAAGAAAAATTGGAAGCAAAAACCAATGCTAAAATGAAAGAAAAATCTATTGTTAGCATTAGAGTTAATGTAGAAGCTAAACTTCTCCGGATGGGGTGTCACAAGGCGCATCGTGGCAATTGGCGGTTGAGGGTACTGGGAGCCGTGGTATGGACACGCATGCCAGGCATGTGCCAAGGCCCGTCACCCCACCCTGTATTTAATCGCATCAATTTCTGATATGAAGGGCATTTACGTAGGAGTCCTTTCGCTACACATTCAAATGTGTTGGGCTATAATGGCGACGGTAATGTTATTCGGGCTCATTCCGCCGAAGCTCGGCAGTCACCCTGCTTGTTCCCCCTGGTGCGAGCAAGAGCCCCCCCCCCTGTTACTCTTTGATCTTCGCTCCCTCTGCACTTCCTATCGACTGCTCCATGCCGAGGCCACGAGGCAAACCACGGCGAGGCGCGCCATGGAGGCCTCGACGTCCTTCGCTCTCCTCACCAGACACTTCCTCCGACGATTCTCAGCCCAGCCTTCAAA
>ML785692.1:232540-255220 GCA_009831015.1 Picea engelmannii | reverse complement strand
TTTGGGTAAAAATGGCTTGATAGGAATTATGTTCAAAGTCACACTTACATTTATGTAATAGGAACTTTGCTATTTGAGGATCAAAACACGTGGAACTTTGACTCATAAAAAAATAGAACTGGTTGAAAATGAGGCAATTTGAGTACTTTATAATAGATGTCATTTTTGATACTACCCTTCCATAGAGTATGGGACTCAAAGCCCTTCCATAGAGTATGGGACTCAAAGTTATTTGACTTTGTAAAAATAATTTCTAAAATTTAGTTTGCTAACCTTTAAAAGTATTATCTTTGGATGGGGTGACATGTAGTTCAGGGGAGGTTACGTAACCCCTTACGAAACTTGTCATAAATATGGTCGACCGCCACCCCAATGCCTATTTTTGGATGAAGGACGACCATAAAAGTTTGCAAAGGAAGGGGGGACAACTTTCCCGTGCCAAATTAATGGAGGCCTCGATGATTAATTGCAGGAGGGCGACATTGGGTACGGGTGAAAGCATAGCGGTCATATCTGCCCCTCGGTTAACTATCCAGCTTGGCCATGACATTTACCACTTCGCTTATGTGCTCTGTCTCCTTGCTCTACTCGAGAATTTGGTTTTGGTCCAGTTGGTTCTCTCTGACCTCATACATAGTTCTCTTCGCCCTCCAGGCTCCACCATGCCGAGAGAGAGAGAGAGGAAAGCCCAGCTGAGGTCCTGCTTGGTACAGTCGTGCTACAAGGCAAAGACACCTGCACAATTTGGAGAGGGCTCTATCCATCACCCGGACTCAGCGAATTGCATGGCCACATACGCCTACAATGGCCTTCGTGGAGGAGGAATTCCCGCAGGAACCAATTCAGGTTTCACCAGAGTCCCTCCTCTACACGGTTCTAGAAGCCCATATTCGCCCCAGCACCAGTGTTGTTGTTACAAGAACAACGACGACCATGGATGGCGCCACCTGCATTGTTCAAGAGGAATTCCCCACCATTGAGCCTCCATTGTTGAACCCAATTGAGGATTGCGACCAGACTCCACCCAGACTCTTCATCCCAGAGCAGTTGGAGCTTATTTTTGATATCAGAGGATATATGGTGGAGCAACTCCATCGACACACCCTCATCAGCAGCCGCGCCGACATGTTGTTCGATGCCTTTTCAAACACACCAACCAAGCAGAGGTGCCCGACCTGCGCACAACCCTATGTGCTTAAGCCCAACGATGGCATCCTTCATAGTGGCTCTCCGGATGGCAGGTTCCATTGTTCTCACAACCCCTCTAATTTTTAATTCTGCACAGTTCTCTGGGCATCACTGGCACGATGATGGAGTTTTTTTCTTGTCAACCTGCTCTGGTACTCTGTTCATTTTTTTGCCTAGTTTCAATTTTCAGAGTTTTTTAGTATGTCTAGTTTACTCAGACAGTGTTGTCAGCACTACCAGCCGCCACCTACTCTAGTTTCCAACAAATTGGCAGGGCAAGTGGCGACTGCCCTTTTTAGCCGAAAGCATAATAGGCGGACACCTGTTTCGGTTTCCACTAGTTTGGCGGAACAGGTGGCATGCTAGTGACACATATAAGTTTTGTACAGTGACAACGTATTAATACGGAATTGCCCCTTTTTTATTTACAAAAAAAAAACCTTTCAAAATATTATATATTTTTTAATTTTATACAACATCAATTATATTTATGTGGTGCGATAAAGAGGATAAAAATAAATTAAGATATAAAAAGGAGGTGGTCAACTCTAACCTAGAAGATAAAAAACATTTCTCCATTTTGAATAGCTCAAAGAAGAAAATCAATATTGCTAAAAATTTGAACCAACTCCCCGGAGTTGCACCAAACTGGGCATTGGACAATTCTCAAAACACCTTGGGATGAAAGAATCTCACATTATTGTGACACTAAGAGGGTTGAAGATGAAAATCACTTTCTCCTAGAGTGCACTAAGTATACTCAAATTAGATCACAATTTCAAAATATCTCTAAAGATACAGACCTTCTAACCTCCCAAGTCATCAAAACTGTGGTAATCTTGGAATATTTGTCTTAAAACCTTTCCAACACAAAAATAATTTATTACATTTTTAAAAGTGGAAAATACCAATTTTAATCTCAATGAACATTAATCATCTTCATCATATTAATAAAATTAAGTTTTTTTAATTATTAATTATACTTTTTCAAAAGATATATAATTACTATTAAGCTTAGTCCTTACCAAACATGGACTATAGTTTTGATTTAGAAGTCATTTAGTGTTTTGACCGTTTTATTAATTTGTTTTAGCTTTTCGTATTAGTCCTTACCAAACATGGAATTTATTTATTTTTAATTATTAATTATACGTTTTCAAAAGATATATGAGTACTATCATGTAAAGCTTAGCTTTTCGTAAGAGTCCTTACTCAACATGGGCTATAGTTTTGGCTTTGAAGTCATTTAGTGTTTGACTTTTTTACTATTAATTTGTTTATAGTCCTTAGCTTTTCGTATTAGTCCTTACCGAACATGGAATATAGTTTTGGTTTTGAAGTCATTTAGTGTTTTGACTTTTTTGTTAATTTGTTTATAGTCCTTACCAAACATGGAAATTAAGGTTTTTTTAATTGTTAATTATATTTTTCAAAAGATATACGATTACTATTCTAAAGCTTAGCTTTTCGTATTAGTCCTAAACAAGCATGGACTATGGAAGTCATTTAGTGTTTTGATTTTTTTATTAATTTATATATGTTTTAATGGTTTTTAATATTTTTTAATTAAAAATTATTTTGTTAATTTTAAAAATTTATAATTTTTTTATTAATATAAAATTAATATCTTAATAAAAACATATATTTTGAAAATTTTGTGTCTTTCACAAAAATATTTTTAAAATCAATTTAGATAAGTTTTTCCTATATCTCTTTCGTTTATATGAAAATGTCATGAGTCATGAGCTAAATTTTGATGAAGTTTGTTGTGACTTTCAAAAATATTTTCATTTATATGAAAATGTCCTTAAGCTAAATTTTGAGAAAATTTGTTGTGATTTTAAAAATCTTCATTATTTCATTAATTATTTATATGAGCGTGACATTATATATATAGAGAGAGAAGTATGCACAATGCACAATTTATATAAATCTACTACCTTAATCTAGAGGCGAATTTCTTAATAAAGTATTATTCATATTTTTCTTATTTTCATATATATATTTATTATAGAAAATCAAGTTAGCAACTTTAAGGAGTTTACTACCTTTGAAGATCCATTCTTCAATTGGGACATTTTTCTTGCTTGCTTCCATTATCTTAAGGTGAGACTCTATAAGTACATTTTTGTGTGAGGGATGAATAAGAAAGTACTTGCAGATAGATATCAATCTAGAGAACATATATAAATTCGTGCACTCTACTACAACTTTCCTATAATATCCATTAACATCATGATTATCGATATAGATAATGGACTGCTCCGTTTTCAATTCAAATTACTTGCAAGAATGTAGACACACATTAATTCTTATGGTTGTTGTTTCTAAAAATTTCCAAAATAATCACATTAGTAACTACATTGGTTTATTCTTCTAGCTTGTTTCTGGGTAGTGAGGAAATCTCTTTAAGTTTCTATATGTGCATCATTGCTTGTATGGATATCCAAATCATTAGTAAGTAATCAAAATTGATAACAATATATAAACTACTTAATGAATTTTTAGGAAAAAATATCATTAACACGTAAAAAAATAATAAAGAGTGCTCGCACAAAGTTGATGGACAAAAAAGTGGCAACGCGGTGAGCACGAACATGAACACGCTCACATAGGAATGTGTGCACGTTCCTAAGAACATGCACGTGTTCTTGATGTGACAGGCTCAACAAATCCTGAACCACCACCTAGGATGCCACGCCGACTCCTTGGTAGGAATGCGCAAGAGTTCTTAAAACACTTGTGCATTCTTACCGAGGAGAGGATGTGGGGCAGAGAGAGAGGCGGTGTGGAGGGGATCAAGGGGTTGGGAGAGGAGGTGAGTGGACAGGGAAGGTGGATGGATATGGGTGGAAAAGGGGGAGGGGCAAGAAGGGGGAGATAGGTGAGACAAGGGGAGGTTGGTATGAGGGTCTAGTGCAAGAGAGGCAAAGGAAAATGAGGTACAAGTTAATATATTTTATTGAATGACAGATATGAATACACCGATAGATTGTATTTTGTACTATGGGTTTGTACATATTACTATATTTTATTGAATGATAGATATGAATATAATGACTGATATCGTTGTTTATACATATCAAGTGGTATATTGTTCTTTCTTATTGGGGCCAGTATGTTGTTATTTATTCTCACAGTTTGGGGAATACTTTTTTGATCTTTGGAATCCAGTATTAGATCTCAATTTTATCCCCCTTTGTCCTTCAACTAGTGAAAGTTGTTCTATTGTTCCCACTCTAAGAGTGTATGAGTTATGGTTTGAAGGGAAAAATAAATAAGACAAACAAGAGTGGTGAGGAGAAAGACCCAGATGAAGATGATCGAGAATGCCATTAGTAGGTAGGTTATGATTTCCAAATTTTAGTGGCACCTGTACACATAGTTAGAGGCAAAGGATTCCATCAATAGTTAATTTGTGGGGGGAGAAGAGAGGTAGATAAGTGAGACTAGGAGAGGTGGGCATGAGGGGGTGGGGTGAGAGGCACAAAGGGGGAGAAGGTGAGATAAGGTGAAGGGTAGATGGGTAGGGGAGTAGGAGTGATGGGTATGGAGGATAAGAGGAAGAAGGAAAGGGGGATGTAATGTTCCCCAACCTAGATGAGGTCCATTACACAAGGAAAACTCATATTTTAAAACTTTTAAAACGAATTGATTTCCTATAGCTCGCCAACTACGAATTACACACACATATTTAACTGCTTCATGATATCATAATTAAATGCATCCACAACATGCTAAAAATGAAATGAATGCAATTTAAACAAATCACTACAACAACATATAAATCAGTATCATACACATAGTTCATGCACAACAATTAAAACTCATAATGCAAAACAGAAAGAAGATAAAACACTTAACTTTTAAAAATGATTGTGCAACCAACTGCTTGGGATGGAAATTCCACCCAACCATAGACTTATTGTTCTAAATCTTAACAAAAAGTCACCCACGATATGGAGCTAGCAATCCACAAAAGAGGGCGGTCTCTCAGTGTCCACTCACAGCTCAAAAATCCCACAACCAACTAGTATTCTCCTACAACTATCCTGATTTTCCACCACCTCTCTTCCTCTCGACCTACCCAACCCAAGGAATGTACCCCTTCACTGATCTTAGTCACTTGGGTGTCCCATTGATTTATCAGGGTCTCTCTAGCACAAGTAACCATGAATCTCTCTGTTGGGAACTCAAGGGAGCTCACTGCTAGGAAAACTACCAGGAAAAACAACAACACACACTTGTTTTTACAATGCAACTCACACGGGAGTTCACTCTTCAGGACTGACAAATTGTCTCTTTAGTATTTTTCTCCAAAATTCTCCAAAACACTCAATCATGCTCCATAATTCACCCTCCATGGTTTCTCCAACTCCCAACTCTTATTTTCTACTCTCTACTTGTTGTTCATGCCAAAACTTGACTGTCTAAAAATTGTTGTAACTCCCCATAAAAATTTCCTTGCTTTGGCTTAATTGCTTGACTCACACACTTCCCTAAGGTGATTGTACTCAATCCCCATGCTCCCAATAAATATGAAATGTGAGTCACTTCTCACACCCATTCTCTTACATGCATTCAATGATTGGCTTTGGGGACACTCAATCAAAAAATATAAGTTTAATACATAATGATAATAAAATTCAAGAATGTGGGTTGAATTAATAGACATGGGTGACCCCCCTTGGACCCCTCTTAGACATTCCCTTAGAACCTCCCCTCTCTTGTGGATTAATCATCCCTCATCTTTTTCCATGTCCCCTTAACAGTTAGCATCACATTTTATTATTAAAATTCAGAAATACAATTTGTTGGCACAGGGGAAGACCCAGGGTTCAACGCTTAACAACGCACCAAAAAAACCCCGACTACCGGCCCTTTCGGCAACACCTGCGAAGCAGGCAAAGTCTCATCGAAGGTAGAAGCAAGGGGGGTTACAGGACATAGGTGTATGTAACCAAGTTGGGACACAGATCTATGATAATAACACTTCGCAAAATATTATGTTAATTCTTAGGAAGTGACATGCAATAGTTTATTAATCCTATTAACATCGCAGAGCATAATCAAAGATAGATCAACGCAATAATAAAAAATGAAAATATACCCTGAGCACTTAGCACTTAGCATTACAAGTTATATCTAGCATTCATTCATCCTTTAACATAAACAAGTACTTAAACAAAAAAGATCTATCTATTTCACATTATAATCAAGGCACTAAGCAGATCCATAACAAAAATAACATAGCACAAAGAAAACCATGAGACACCAGATATACGTGGTTCACCCCAGTGTGGGGCTACGTCCACCAACCACTTCGCCTCTTTATTATCTGCCGAGATCTTACATTCAGTCACTCCAGTGCACTAAGCCATAGAGTCCAGCTTCGCACAAGACAAGAGATCTACGCACTAGATCCTCTTTCTTTACCTTCCAAAATAGGTCAACTGCACAGAGCTACAATCTCTTACAACACTTAGTCTCTTATACAGAATCACAATGGAGCACTAAGCCTCGACCGTATACATCCCCTTTGCACAAAGCTGCCTCGACCTGCTTCCTCGCCTAAGCCTCCTGCTCAAGGAGCTCCTGGACTGTCTACTCTGTAACAGGCCCTTCCAGGAATTTTTCTATTGCTGCAACCACTTGATCTAGTTGTGAGCCTTGTCCATCAATCTCTTAGAACACCTTGCAAGCCTCGTGTTGCACAGGTTGTATCTTCTGCGTAACTTCCATTACCTTACCCTGGAGGGTAGTGATTTGCTTTTGTACTGCGCACTTCTTTAAAGATCGGTCTCAGGCCTTCCTTGGATAAAACTGCTAAGGGTCAGGACCCTTCACACTTAAACCTGTGATCTGGTGGATCAGCGTCGGATCCATAGTAATCCTTCTGTCGAGCCACATACATCCTCCATGATAGCATGATAGAAGGATTTTAACGCAAGTGTTAACCTCCTGGTGGTAGCCAAAATGTGGGATCTTCATCACATTCAACATGGTGGACTGCGCCAACACTTTAATCCATGGCTGCGTGACGAGGCGAGGTTTCTTTCCAGTTTTCTTCGTTAAGTAGCGGTGGGGAGCTAACATGGCGTAGTTCTTCCAGTGTCCTAAGTTGAAGTCATTTTTCTTCAATAACGAGATCTGTCCTAACTGACTACCGACTATGCGAATTCCTTTCAGAATGTATGCAATGAAAATAGAGTACTCAAAGTCTCAAGGGGTACTGTCACGGTTAACATTGCTAGCCAAAGGTGGAATATATTCAGGTAGGATCAACGAGATTTGATTCGCGTTAGCCATATCACCATGGTGCTTACTTCGTTGCTCAGTTACGGGGTTGACATGGCCTGAACGATGTCTAGTCGAAGGGGAATCATACAGTCCCCTAGACGATGACACTTGAATACCTTTAGTACCGGTCTATTGGCCATTATCTTCTTAAGAACTTCCTCGACAAACTTCTCCAATTCACTAGGTTCTCCTGACATTCTAACTTTTAACAGATAGGCGGGGTAGACAAACAAACATGCAGAGTCTAGTTCCAGATAGCACAACTCGACACTTGGACAATTCTCTGCTTGGCTCAATCAATCACAGGTAGCAAAAAGTGGTCCCAGCGCAATGAACGACGAGTTAAATAAACGGGGTATCGTGATGGATCTTCCAACGGCCAGGAAATGCTTCCATCAATGTAAATCTATCTGTTATGGCGTATTTGCAACGTCCAAAAGGTGGTCCATAAGCCCATAAATGCATTTTCTAACCATTCCGAAGCATCATTCTAACGGTTAGGGTGCCTCCAACGGTCATACAACTTTTCCAGGGTAAAGTCCAATTCTATGCGGTCCTACTATTCCAGCGAGGTTCAAATCCCCTGAACCTGCCTCCTGCGAGGTTCCAGTCATGAAGTCTTCCATCTGGTTTCTGTAACTTTTTGTAGCTTTTCCAACTTAGCCTTCTTTTTATTGAGATTTCTTGCCTTCTTTCCTATTATTTGAGTCTCTCTAACTGTTTCTGGAATCCTCTTTCCATTCTTATTCTTATCTTCCCCTAGCACAATGGCTTCACACTGTTGAGGTGCCCTCAAAGGGTATGAAGTTAATATCCCTTTTCTTAACACTTTCAAATCGTACATACTTCTTTCTCAGATAGGTAGGTCCTTCAAGCCTTCTTGCATTCTTTCAACCTTGATAGCTAATTCTCTTGTTGTCTGTCTCTCCTGCATTGTTACTTTTTTCTGTTGCTTCGAATTATCCTCGCGTTCTTCTATTAGTCAGTCTATTTTCCTAGCTATGAAATCCTGTAATTCTTGTTTTTTAATTTTCTGTAGCTTCTTCCTCTGCTTTCCTTCTCATCTGATCCTTATCAATCCAAGTCTTATCTAGCAATAGCGAGAAAGGGGCGCTGTCCCCAACAAACCTAATGACTTCAAATTCTTCCTCATTCGATGTTCCATGAACAATAATAGGTACAGTAGTAACTCTTCCACATAAGGCTATCATCTTTCCCTTAAACAAGCCTATCCTTCCTAATGAAGGTACCACAATAGGATTTTCCAAAATTTCCCAAGTTTCTTCTATCATAATATTCACTTGTGTTTCTTCATCCAGGACACAGTCTATGTCGAAGTCTTCTATTCTTTCACTTATGCGTTGTTTTTCTTTTAGGCTTTCTGGTAAACTGACATCTTTATGAACATCCATCGTTTCTTTCAACTGTAATAATGTAGTCTGAACTTACTCTGATCCTTTCTCTTTATGACTTTCTAACATGCCCTTAGTCTCTTGACCTTCTTCATAGTTTTCTCGTCTCATGTTCATCCCTTCAACTTTAGCAATAATCCTTGGACAATCCTCAACCTCATGACCAACAACCTTACAACAAATAAAAATAGGGCCTACCTCAGGACATTCCTTAGCAATATGTCCTGGCCTTATGCAGTTATAACACAAAGTCAATCCTCTTTTTAGTTTAAATGTTCCCCAACCTTTTCTGTACTGTGCACTTCCCCTAGGATCATAGTGTTGGACCTGCAATCTGCAAAAAAAAATTCTAGGTTCCTGCATCCACTTATTAGTCCAAAAACTCTTTCTATGCATAGGAATAACATATCTTTCTTTATTTCTATTAAATTTAGTCAAATCAACTCTTTCTTTCAACTGAGCCCTAGCCTTCAGACTAGGACATAATCTATTAAACATACTTAAGTTCATACTTTCAAAACAAAAGTTTTCACTTTTCCCTTTCTTACCAAAGCACAAAGCTTGTTTCTTTTAGGATCTTACCTCTTTTCTTCATATCATCTTACTTCCTTGGCACAAATCTTCGCAAGTCAAGTAGGGTATTGCTCACTTCAACAACAGATCTATGAACATAGCTTCTCTTTTTCTTTACTTCAATTCCCAACAATCACAGTTTCAGGTCTCGACAACGAAACCATTTGTTGGCACAGGCGCAGACCCAGGGTTCAACTCTTAACAACACACCAAAAAAACCCCGACTACCAGCCCTTTTGGCAACACCTGCGAAGCAGGTGAAGTCTCACCCGAGGTAGAGGCAGGGGGGGTTACAGGACACATGTTTCTGTAACCAAGCTGGGACACAAATCTGTGATAATAATACTTCGCAGAATATTTTGTTAACACTTAGGAAGTGACGTACATTAGTTTATTAACCCTATTAACATCGCAGAGCAAAATCAAGTATAGATCGACGCAGTAACAACAAATGACAATATACCCTGAGCACTTAGCACTTAGCATTACAAGTTAGATCTAGAATTTATTCATCCTTTAACATAAGAAAGTACTTAAACACAAAATATATATCTATTACACATTATAATCAAGGCACTAAGCAGAACCATAAAATAAATAACATAGCACAAAGCAAACCATGAGACACCAGATATACGTGGTTCACCCCAGTGTGGGGATACGTCCACCAACCACTTCACCTCTTTATTAACTGTCAAGATATTACATTCAGTCACTCCAGTGCACTAAGAAACAGAGTCCATCTTCGTACTAGATAGGAGATCTGCGCACTAGGAACTAGATCCTCCTTCTTTACCTTCCAAAATAGGTCAACTGCACAGAGCCACAATATCTTAGATCACTTAGCCTCTTCTACAGAATCGTAGTCGAGCACTAAGCCTCGACTTTATACATCCCCTTTGCACAAAGAATTAGTGATCTACTCGAGCTCTATATCTTCTACACTACATTCCCCTTTATGTATACTTTTGCAAACCCTTACAGTAAGGCCTAAACATGGGGAAACCCATGGGCCGACATCCCAAAAACCCGTTACAAAACCCTAGAGGACCCCTTATTGGGTCCACGTATCTCGCAAAATAAGTGAGATCCACGATCTCAGCTCCGCCTGGGCACTCCTTCTTTGACCAACGTGTCGAAGTCCAAAAGTGGGCCAAATATGACCAAAGTTTCCTCAAAACTTGGTCGAGGGCCAACACAATTCACATATGCATCACTTGGTCATGGCCACACATTATATCTACATTAAGAATTAATTAAATTAGGGATTATAGTGGGGATGTTACATTCCCCCTCTTCTACAATTTTTCGTTGGCCTCGGTGCACACTATGTTGATATACATATACAAATTTACATCACAATACTAAGAAATGAAATTCTTCAATTTTGCAACTCTAGCAACAGTTCCAACCAAAATATATTGTCCCTGTCAATCTGATGACCCAAGGAATGTACTCCCTTCACTTCTCTCACTCCATCAGGTTGTACCATTCTTTTATCATGCCCCCCAACATAGGTTGGATAAGACTCTTAGATGTGGTTCCAGAACTCTAGCTGCTCAAAATGGAGTCTTGCATTTTTATATTTTGTTTTCTTCAAATTTGTCAAAAATTTGTTGGTATTCTTCCCACATGTTTTCTTCATGCTCCCATGTTTCATCTTTAGGACCGTAGTAGTTCCATTGAAACTTTACCATCCCTATGGATTTGTTCTTAAACACCTTGACTTTTCGGTCTAGGATGCATATTGGTTCCACACGGACATCCTCTTCATGATCCACCTGGATCACGGTCCAATCAATTATGTGGTTAGGGTCATACACAAATTTCTTTAATAATGACACATGAAATACATTATTCACTCTCGATTCACACAATGCTAGCATGTATGCAACTAGCAATATCTTTTCTAATATTTCAAAAGGTCCACCATATCTTTCTTCCAACTTTGGGAAACTTCATAATCGTAGCGAACTTCTTTTCACGTTCACTTTTAAAAACACATGTTCTCCAACTTTAAAATATCTGAAATATCTATTTTTGTCTGCATAACTTTTCTGCCTGTCCTGGGTAGCCTTTAAATTATGCTTGATCTTGGCCATATGCTATTCCATTTCCTTCAAAAAATATAGCCTAATAACCATTATGTGTGCTAGATTATCCCAACTCACTGAAGTGTTACACTTCCTGCCATACAATGCTTTGAATGAGATCATTTTTAATGAGGCTTGATACCCATCATTGTAAGCAAATTCAACTGAATGAATATAATCTTCCCACTTTGATGGTTGGTCCATCACATACATTTTGAGCATGTCCTCAATTATTTTGTTATTCTTCTCTATTTTCCCATCTGACTCTTTGTGATACGTTGTACTCAAATTTAGATTTTTCCCAAAGCCCATGGACAAACCCTTCCAAAAATTAGATGTAAACTTTGGATCTATGTCTGAAACAATTTCCTTAAGCACTCCATGTGGCCTAGAAACTTCCTTCATGTATATCTCTGCAATATTTGCATAGGGTCTCCACTCAATGAACCTATTACATAGCACGTGTGTTCATGGTATATTAAAGAATACCTCTAATTTCAATAGATATTGATAAATTCCTCTGAAAATACTTTTTTTGAACCCATCTCCCAATACATATTTGCAATAAAAATAACCCCTATTTTTACTATAACATATCCCCTATTTTTACCAAATACCCATTCTTATACCCCCCATTACCTATAAACCCCCCTTTACCCCAGACCCCCTCCAATATCTATTTACAATATATTGACTCTATTTTTCACAATTTAGAAACCCCCTTTATGAATGAACACGATAAGATATTGGTCAATAAGGTGAAAACCCCATTAATATTTGTTGCCTTATGTGTTGTCTTCACTAGAATAAAATGTGCAACCTTGGTCAATTTTTCCACCACTACCATGATGAAATCACGTTGCTTCACTGTTCTTGGAAGCTTATTAATAAAATCAATGGTAATTGCTTCCCACTTCCATTTTGGAATGGACAATGGCTACAATAACCTAGTTGAATGCCTATGTTATGTCTTCACCTTTTAGCACTCTAGAAATATTGCATTGTAATTAACCACTTATTTCTTCATTCATGGAAAAAAGTATTGGCTTCTTACATCTACAATTGTTTTATGATATCCTGAGTGCCCAACATGTGACACATTATGCATTTCCTTCATCACTACAATTTTCATCTCATTGGAATTCAACATGGATGCTTTTCCTTTGTACATGACAATTCCATCTTCTTTTAGCTCAAAGTCTTTAAATTTCTATTGTAAATTTCCTTCTTGTAATGTTTCTTTTATTTTTAGATATTGTTGATCTGAATTTGTTGTTGCAATAATTTTATTTTTCATATCAGTCTTGTACATGTTGATGGTTGCAATATGCATATCATGCACTCTCCTATTGAGTGCATCAACCACTTGATTTTCCTTTCCCTTGATATGCTTAATTTCAAAGTCATATTCACTGAGAAATTCTAACCATCTATTTTTTCTGACATTTGATGTGGGATGTCCAAAAAAAGCTTCAGACCAAAATGGTTTGTCCTTAACTTTATGGTATGCTTTGTAATTCCTCTTGTGCTCTTTTAACTTTATGGACTCATAGCATACCACATGATCTTTTTGTGTGAGGACTCCATCGATCCCTTATTTGCATGCATCAGTGCACAAAATGAAATCTTTATCTGGATATGGAATCTTCAATATTGGCACACTTTCCAAGATGTCTGTTAGTTGTTGAAAACTCTCTTCACACTTGGAAGTCCATTCAAATTTCACTCCCTTATTTTGCAAATACGTGATTGGGATTGCAATCTTTGAGAATCCTTTTATGAATCTTCGGTAATAATCAATAAGACCCATGAATGATCTGACCTCTATCATATTTCTTGGTACTATCCATCCTCTAATAGCCTATATCTTCTTAGGATCAAGTATTATCCCATTAGCTGAAATAATATGATCCAAGTAATGAATCTTCTTTTGATAAAATATGCACTTACTTATCTTAGAATACAATCTATTCTCTCTCAAAAATTGCAACACCAATCTTAAATGTTACTCATGTCCTTCCTCTGTCTTAGAGTATATGAGTATATCATCCATGAACAAAATTACAAACTTGTCCAGGTATTCCTTGAACAATCCATTCATCAAGAACATAAAAACAATTGGGGCATTTAATAGTCCAAATGGTACAACTGTGAATTCATAATTCTCATATCTTGTACTAAATGTGGTCTTATTGATGTCTTCTTCATTTATACTTACTTAATGATAACTTGATCTCAAGTCAATCTTGGAAAATATCCTTGCACCTTTCAGCTGATCAAATAAGTCATCAATCCTTGACAAAATATATTTGTTTATTATGGTGACCTTATTTAGCTTTCTGAAATCAATACACAGCCTTAAGGTCCCATTTTTCTTCTTCACAAAAATAACTGGTTCTCCCCAAGGTGACACACTTGGGTGTATATACCCCTTCTTTAACAATTCTTCAAGTTGTATATGCAATTCTTTCAATTCTAGTGTTCCCATTCTGTAAGGTGTATTGGACATTAGGGTAGCTCTTGGCACCAAATCAATAGAGAAATCAATGCCTCTCTTTGGTGGAAGTCCTAGGATTTTCTCAAAAACATCTTCAAAATCCATCAACATTGGATGTTATTCAATGCTTAGCATTTCACCTTTGGCTACCTCTTCCATATGGGCTGCAAAAATCTGACATCCCTTCCTAAAACTCTTTTTCAACCACATAGCTGAAATTTCTCTAACAGTTACAACTCTTGGAATTCCTTGAACCTTTCCCGATTTCCCTTCTTCATCAAGACAAGTTATTGTCTTGTTGTAATAGTATAAGACAACATGGTGTTTTTCTAACCAATCCATGCCAATTAGACAATCATATGAACCCAATGGTATGATGTTCACATCTACCTTTGTATTGATTTCATTCATGTCGATTAGACAATCTCTAACTAGCTCATCGATTTTCCTCTTAGCCGTTGTGGCTAACTAAACTAACAAAAAATTCTTATGCCTACTCCTTTGCAAGTGAAATCATTCAACAATGTTAGATTTTATGTAACTATGGCTATCTCTAGAATCAATTAAAATTATTATGGGTTGGTTATCAATATTACCTTCCACTTCAATCACGGTGGATTGATATTATGTTTTCAATTTGTCCAAGGCTACATAAATCCTTGGCATGTTTCCTCCCATGTATTCCACTATTTTAGCCTCTTGAATTTTGTGGACAATCCTCATTCTTTCTCCTTTGTTAGGGAAGTCCCTATATACATGATTTCCCTCACATCCCCAACATTGTACAGGCTAATTTCTTGGCCTTTTCCCAAATGAATCTGCAGTCTTGTGCTCATTATGGGTTGAATGACCTTGTTGATTTGCTTATGATTTTTTCTTGAAAAAGGGTGGCTTAAATCCTTTTAGCCTTTGATCCTTTTTACCCTTCATCTTGTCATTCCAATATTTTTGGAAAATTGGCCTTCCTCTACTCTGCTCATAAAGATGATTTTCGCTCTTTATGGATTCCTCCAAATTTCCGGGGTTATCATATTCTATCTTGTCACTATAGAAAGAGGGTAACCCACTCATAAACCTTTGTATTTTGACCTTATCATCCTTTAGGAAGTCAACATATTTCAACAATTCAAATATTTTCTTCTCATATTCATCCATTGTCATGCTTCCCAATTTGAGTTCAAAGAACTCTTTCATCTTCCTTTCATAATAATGCTCATACACATATTTCTCTTGGAAATATTCTTTGAACTACCTCCATGAGATCCTTTTCTCATCAAGGTTCATGGCTTGCTTAAGTTGATCCCACCATATGGATTCCTTTCCTTGAAAGTTGTACGTTGCAATTCTATCTTCTACCCTTGAGGGGTAATCATGCAACTAGAAATATTTCTTCATTTCCAACAATTAGGCCTTGACCTCTTCTCCTTTCCTGTGCTCACCATTGAAAGTTGGTGGCTTAATTTTCCTGATTTCACCTTGCATGATGTCTACCTCATGTCTTCTTCTCTGTCTCATGACAAGAGACACACTTGGGATTCTCCTTGGACCTAAAATTGCATGAGTAGAGGATTGCTTTGGGGAATGATGGTGCCTACTCATTCTTCTTGACTGCTTATCATTCCCATGATCATCCCTTCTGCTATGGGATCTAGATGTGGTCACTTGTCTAGCATTAGATAATTTCTTGATGTTGGAGTCTTTGTTAACTTGCTGATGCAATATATTCAGAATCTAAAGTATCTCTTCCTGATCCTTCACAATCCTTTCATTATCTGCACTATAGCTCTGCACTTCTCTATGCATGCTTCTCATAATTACAGACTCCTTCCTAACTCTCCTTCCATTAGACTCTGTCTCAACATTTCCCATGCTGAAATGAAGAACTATGACATATTCCTCATGGTTGTAGTATCCCTCGACATCTTCCATAAATCCATTTCTCATATAAGAACAAAAAAAAATTCATGTACCTCTAATTCTGCAAGAAATGCGCATGTAATAATTATTGTTAGTACATGCATACTATAAAACATTTCAATAATTAAAAACAGGTTATTCTTCTCATCAATTTATGAAGAACAAAATGCACCAAGTCAAAATATGATTCCTTAAAAAAATCCTTCTCTGAAACATCTCTCTAATGACTATACTCGTGCCTCAATCTAAGTTCTAAGAAAAACGTTACAACATTCATATGTTGCAATTTCCACTCACTACTGTAGAATTTACTTTATTAATTTTTGAGAAAATGTTAGCACCCAATTCAAAATTTTGAGTGGAAATATGTCTTCTTCTCCTCAATACGTTTCCAATGACTATTTGTTTTCTCAAATTTTAGCTTCGAGCTGAAAGTTATGGTCTAGAGAAGTTTAGGTTGTTTTTCCCAATTTATACATGTATGCTATAGGTGTCTTATTTCTCTTCTTGCACATTTTCTTACATACCTAGATTCCAAATATGGCTCCATGGATGGATTATATAGTTCATAAGTTTTCCATAGACTGCTCTTGAGCCCCAAATGGACTTTTGAGCAAGGAGTTATGCCCTCTAGAAGTAAACTGGTGCCAAAATTTTACCTTAACTATTTCAGCTGTAACTTTCTCACATGAGCTCTGTTTTGAGCCTATAGTAGCTTGTTGGAAATCCCTCTCGGGTTTATTTTATTTATGATATAGAGACATAATGTATCGTTGGTTCACTCTTTCTTGTGGATTTTGATTGCCTAAAAATGTCATTTAGGGCCTCAAAATTGCCTCGGAAGTTTAAGACCTTCAAAAATATGAAATTTTCATAGAAATTTAATTGTTTTACTACTATAACAACCTTTAAATATGATTCGTTGATCTGAAATCAGGTGAAATATCAGTCGTTTATATTAAAACTATCGGTGATCAGTGATTTCCTTTGAATGCACATAACACTTTTCCAAAACTATCGACCTGACCATCAACCATCAACCCTTTCCTTTGGTAATCGATTTGCAATACATCACTAAACTGACCAATCTAGCCATTGACTATCAACGATTTTTATTGGTGGATGAAAATGCTTACCAATTCAGCCAACTTGACCATCGACCATCGACCATTCCTATTAGCATACGAAAATGCTTCTCCAATTCGATCATCCTGACCATCGACCATGGGCTATTTCTTGGTTAAAGTGGAAACTATGTTGACATGGCATGACACATCATCCTAAGGTGTCAACTTGGCTGACGTGGCATGACATGTCATCCTTCTCTTTTCTTCATTAGCCATCAATAGTTTTCCTTGGACGACCCAAACACCTCACCAAATTGGTTGACTCGACCATCGGTGGTCGACAAATTCTGTTGGCGATTGAAACACTTCATCAATTCGGCCAACCCGACCATCGGTCGTAGGCGATTGAAAATTCCTCTTGTCAAGCGAAAATCTTGCTAAAATGATCAACCCAACTATCAGTCATCGACATTTTCTGTTAGCAAACAAAATACTTCACAAAATTTTCCGACTCAACCATCGGCCATAGACAAATTCTATTGGACAACTCCAACACTTAGAAAATTTTGACCAAAAATATCAATAAATTTGGACCTTCGGTCTACCATTCAAAATGATCTTGACCGTTGATTCTCTCCAAATTCCAAATGATTGAAAATGAATCCAGACCATTGATCTGTCTCATTTTACCAACTTTCGAAAATGAATCCTGGTCGTCAATCTGCTAGACCTTTCCAAACTCTGAAAACCTTATAATTTTTTAAATCTATAAAATGAATCTAGGTCGTTGATCTCAAAATCAAATGTGATCTCATTCGTCGATCCATCATACTTTCCCCAATCCTACAACGACCATTAAAACACGAATTTTGACCTTCCATGTCAAATTTATCTTTGCAACTCTAGAGATTGACACCATTAAACCTTTCTTTGATGGTCATGAGGCAAATCCGACCTAAATTGCTCATGAATTTAGGGATTTCACTCTGATTTTTCACCATTTTTCCCCAACTTCACACAAACCAAAATTTGTAACAACAAATTTTCCCAATTCGCACTTGTCTCGGCCCATAGAATCTTGGTGTTTGAACTAGAGGCTATGATACCATAATGTAGTGTTCCTCATCCTAGCTTAGGTCCATTACGTGCGGAAAACTCATAGTTTAAAATTTTTAAAGAGAACAAATTTCTTGTAGCTCACCAACTGCGAATTACACACACAAATTTAACTACTTCTTGATGTCATAATTAAATGCATCTACAACATGCTGAAAATGACATAATGCAGTTGAAATAACTCATTACAATAGCATATAAATCAATCTCATACACATAGTTCATGCATAGCAATTAAAAATCATAATGTAAAATATAAAGATAAAACACTTAGATTTTAAAAACGATTGTGCAACCAACTTCTTGGGATGAACATTCCACCCAACCATAGACTTGTTGTTCCAAATATCAATAGAAAGTCACCCTCGAGATGGGGCTAGAAATCCACAAAAGAAGGTGGTCTCTCACTATCCACTCACAACTCAGAAATACCACAACCCACTAGTACTCTCCTACAACTATCCTGATTTTCGACTATCTCTATTCCTCTTGAACTCTCAAACCTAAGGAATGTGCCTCTTCAATGCTGTTAGTCCCTTGGACATCACATTCATTTATCAAGGTCTCTTTGACACATGTAACCAAGAATATATCTGCTGGGAAACTCAATGGAGCTCATTGCTAGGAAAACTACCAAGAAAAGCAACAACAAGCACTTGTTGTTACAATGAAACTCACATAATATTTCACTCTTTAGGCTTGAAAACTTGGCTCTTCAATATTTTTCTCCAAAATGCTCTAGCATGCTCTAGAATTCTCCCTCCATGGTTGCTCCAACTCCTAGCTCTTCTTTTCTACTCTTTGCTTGTTGTTCATGCCAAAATTTGACTATCTAAAACCTGTTGTAACCACCCATACAAATTTTCTCTCTTTGGCTTACTTGCTTGACTTACACACTTCCCCAAGCTGATTGTACTCAACCCCCATTCTACTAATAAATTTGGCATGTGACTTCTCACACCCACTCTCTTACATGCATTCATTGATTGGCTGTAGGGACACTCAATCAAAAAATAGAATTTTAATACATAATGATAATTAAATTCACGAATGTGGGTTGAATTAATAGACATGGGTGATTCCGCCTTGGACCCCTCTTAAACATTCCCTTAGAACCTCCCCTCTCTTTTCGATTAATAAACCCCCATCTATGTCCTTGTCCCCTTAGTAGTTGACATCACATTTTATTATTAAAATTCAGAAATGCAATTCACATATACATTGCTTGGATGTGATCACACATTATATCTACATTAAGCATTAATTAAACTGGGGATTATAGTGGGGATGTTACAGGGGAAGGCGAGGCAAGATAAAGGGGGAGCTAGAGAGGAGGCGAGCATTGGGCAGAGGGGAAGGGAGAATGCAATGGGTAAGGGGAGGGTGGAGAAGAGGGGTAGAGAGGGTGGATGGGATGAAGGGGTTGCGAGAGGAGGTGAGTGGAGAGGGAAGGTGGATGGGTATGGGTTGCAAAGGGGGATGGGAGAGAAGAGGGGCAGATAGGTGAGATAAGGGAAGGTGGGTATGAGGGCGTGGTCCAATATAGGCAAAGGGGGAGGAGGTACACACACACATATATATACTATGAGAGATTGTATTTTGTACTATGGATTTGTATAGATTAATACATTTGATTGAATAATAGATTTGAATACAATTAGTTCTTATGGATTACCCATACTTATAGCCATTTTGTCATCAACGTTTCAAATCCTTAAACTAGATTCATATTCAAGACCAATCCTCAAAGGTAAGAGTTGCAAATCTTCACCATTAATACACAAAATGTAGGACAAATTGAAACTAATCTTATCGACTAAATTGAAAACCTAAAAACAAACCCTAAGAGAAAGATGTTATATAATATTATAATAACCCTAAATTGAAACCCTAAGGCAATATATAATAATATATCATAATAAATTCCTATAATATATATTATCTTTAGATAGTACATGATATAAAATTAAAAACTATAATTATAATATACTAGAAATGTTGTAAGTTAATGTATTAAACTAAATTTTTAATATGAAGGATGTATAGTAAAAAATTAAGCATTTAATATATAGTAAGTTAATGTATTAAACTAAAATTTTAATAGAAGGATGTATAGTAAAAAATTAAGCATTTAATATATAGTATTTTAAAAGGGCTAAGTATTAGATTATTAAATAGAAATTTAAGTATTAATATATTAGATAGTAATGTATATAGTATATTAATTAATAATGTAATTAATAAACTAATACTATTAATACACTAATCTTATTAGGTATTTAGTATATATACTAAAGCACGAAATATAAATGATCAAATAATAATGTAATTAATATATATAATATTAAGTAGTAATGTGGGTAATAAATATAGTATATTAAAACATTAGGTATTTAATATATAGTATATTAAAACATTAGGTATTTGATATATAGTATATTTAAACAACAATGTAAGTAATATACGAGAAATGTGATTAATAAATGCTAAACTAAATGGGTTAATGGAGTATACTATAATATATATAATATATATAGTAATACAAAGCGAACCTAAAGTATTATTCAAACTAGTTTTTTTTTTTAAATGTAATACTTAGTATAACGTTAATACTCACATAGTAATGTAAGTAATATAAAGAATATGAAAGCCCTAAGTCTTAATAAATATTATATTAAAAGATAATGTATTAATGGAGTATTATACTAAATAGAGAAAGGTTATTTATGATATTTAGTAAAATGTTAATGGAATAAGTATTAATGCCATGCCAGGGAAAGGAAATAAAGGGACCCTTAAATCTATGAACCATTACAAAAGAGAAAGGAGATCTAGGGAGGAGGAAAGAGTCAAATATGATTGTACAAACCCTATCTTTTAGGACCCCTTAATTGGTTTATAAAGGGGAGCCAATTGCTTTTTATCTTTAGGTTACCATCTCTGTTCATATTGTTTGGGTGCTTGATTATTTAAAGGACATCTCTGAAGCGTCTTTTGTATTAGTGGTCTTCTTTTGCCAGGATTTTTGTATCCCCAAGGCACACATGCTACTTGGTTTTAAGAGAATATTTTTCCAAGGAGGAGGTGTGAATACGTTCATTTCTAATGTTTGCTTCAAGAATATTATATATCATCTTTCTCTTAGGGTTTATTTTTAGGTTTTCAAATTAGTCGACAAGATTAGTTTCAATTTGTCCCGCATATTCTCTATTTATAGTGAATATTCACAACTCTTGCCTTTGACAATTGGTCCTGAAGATGAATTCAGTTTAAGGATTTGACAATTCGATGAAAAAATGGCTATAACTGTGGGTAATTTGGAAGAACTCTCTGAAATTACTCACCACATAAATCTGAAAACAGTAATGAATAAAATGACTGATACCATTTTTTGTACAAATCAGGTGGGAATCTGTACAAATAATTGATTAATCCACACGCATGAGCCATATTTAGATGGAATAGAGGTACATCGATGCCTTTATCAATTTTATTTTCCAAATTAGAGTCAAGGAAGCATATTGTTCTTTATTCTCAAGGTTGGTATCTTGTTCTTTCTTCTCATAGTTTAGGGAATATTTCTATGATATTTGGAAGCTGATATTGGATCTCAATTTTATCCCCTTCAACTAGTGAAAGTTATTATGTTGTCCCTACTCTGAGAGTCTGTAAGTGATGGCTTGAACGGAAAAATAAAGAGGAGAGGCAATATTTTTGTGGGGAAAGACCCAGATGAAGAGCATTGAGAACACCATCAATAGGAAGGTTACATTTTCCAAGTGCTAGTGGTATATATGTACCTATATACCTAGTTAGAGGAAAATGATATCTAAGATGTCGTTGATGGCCTTAAATGCATATAATATTCGTTTGAACAGTCTTGTTAGACATGCCTCATGAATAATTAGATAAAAAAAATGTTAGGAACATGTATGTTCTCTAGGAATGTGTACGTTCTCTAGGAACACACGCGCATGTGCTCTAGGAACACATGCACATTCCTAGAGCACGCATGTTCCTAGAATGCATGCATGTTCTTTTCATTTCAATTTTTTTTTTTGGGTAGGAGTGACAACTAGCGTATGTGTTTGTTAATTTGGTTTTCTTAGATTTAGGTTTGGGATGACAAACCTGGTGGTTTGGGATGACATACCTGGTGGTTTGGGATGCAAATACATTTAAACCTCCATTTTTCTAAATACCTCTCAATATCTCTATTTTTTACATTATTTTTGTATAGGCTACACAATTTTTTCATTGATGAAACTATAGATACATATAGAGTCAACTATGTAGATTCCAAATATATATAATTTTTTGAAAAAAAAATATTCTTTACTATTTTTAGTCTATTTTTGTTTTGACATATATCAAAATCCTAAAAGGAGAGAGAGAGAGAGAACACCCAACGAGAGTAAGAGAGAGGTCAAGAGTGATATGGAGAGACAGAGGGGGGGTAGAGAGAGGGAGAGGGAGGTAGATAAAGGTAAAGAGAGAGAGGGGGGAAGTGGTGGTAG
>ML785692.1:215616-231662 GCA_009831015.1 Picea engelmannii | reverse complement strand
GAGAGAAATGGAAACAATGAGAGAGGAGAAAGGAGGGGGATCAAGCAAGGGGGGGTATTTTCTCATGTGTAAATATACTGAGATTAGATGACCAATCCCTTTAAAGTAATATTTAACTTTTGAGGGACACATATCATGTGAGAGATTTCATCAAAGGACATACACACAAACACCACCTATTGCTATGAATATATCAACTAACATCACCACCACAATTTATATAATGGATAACATTTACAAAGATTTGTGCTCAATATATTGATCCAGGGGATCAAATTTTGCTCAAAAATTCAAAGTGCTCAGAATCACTTCAAATCAAACGAGAGAATAGGCCTCGTGTTACGAACCCAACGCAACTCGTTTGGGTTCAAACGGACATCGGGAGCGAGAGATATCGCGTTCTGTTCAAAATGACAAACAGGCAAAAAAAGGGATGTTGACTGTACAGTCCGTACGGATGCTGACGTGGCAGGCCGTACGACACGTGGTAGGCAGTTATTTGGACGGTCGGCATGTGACATGGCTTGTTTGCAGCGAACGGGTTGGCGACACGTGGCCCAATCAATGGCCGCCATGTGTCACATGTATATTGGTTTAAAATTATGTTGTTGGCCGAAGTCGACCCCGCAACCTCCGGGCAGGGGGGAGAGACTTGGGAAGAGATGCCAATCGGCGTGCCACTGGTTGGTCCTTGTTATATATATGGAAATATATTTATATATGTTTGCATATGTGGATAGTTGGGGCGCGACCGGGATGGGGCTTAGCCCCAGCCCTTGGTCGCACATTGCGTTAACATATGACCCATTGCTATACCGTTTGGCGCGTGCGCGCAGTTGCGTTTTGATTTGGTTTCAACGGTTATACAAACGATCCACCACTTGTCCTTTAACCATTGGCTTGTGGAACGAGGGCCTATGTTTGCACTTGCGCACGGTCATATGGGTCATACGACCTTGCCCTTGACGGTTAGGGGCTTGGTGCCCCCGTAACTATCCTACAGTTTGCACGGTTCGCGCGGTTGCGTCCGGTGCTAAGTTTTTACGCTTAAATATGCATGTGGGCTAGGTTGAGCCAACAAGGGTGTGTTTTGTGGATGCAGAAACAACAAGTTTGAAGGGGGACTTCCAGGAAGCCTATCTTCTTCAATTTTTGGCCAAACGAGGTGCCGAAAAAGCTCAGCTAGGGGTTTTTGGATGTTCTGAAGTCATTGGAGCAGTCAATTTGGCATTTTGAGTATTGTAAAGCACATTTTGATCACTTTGAGCAAATAATACAAATGATCCATTGGAAGCTGGACCAGGAGATGTAGCCCAAGAGAGGGGTGAACTCCTTTATCATTTGTTGTGTTATGTGTTTTCTGTTCACTGTTATTGTTGCTATTTATATGCATCTTGAATGAGTAAATCCTATTAAAGTTGTGTTGCAAAGTTGATCCATTTTCATTTTAACACATAAATTTTACTTGCAAATAATTTCAAGAATACAAGTCTTCTTCATTTTTAGATCATATATGGAGTTGTCAAATTTCTTTGTGGTTATATGTATAGTTTATATATTCTTGTATTGAAAACTAAGATTAGAATGTGGAGTTAGAGAGAGATAGGGGGAGATAGGTAAAGTGATGTAGGGATTTTTCGGGGATTTTCCGAGGGTCATAAATTTTCACTCGATTATCCGTTTGGGATGAAATTTTACGGGGAGTTGTGTCTCAGAGAGATAACTTCCTTGCCGATCGGATCTATCGATTGGACATCGTTTCAACACCTTTTCAGTGCCAAATTCCTTCATATAAGGCCTCAAATTGGGGTTTTAGTGTTTTTACGAGAATTTTTTATTTTTCAATTATCAGTTATCTCTTAGTTTATTAGCTTAATAAAAATAATGAGATGAAAAATAGTGCCACACTAGTTAGATCTTAGTTAGTCTTCATTTTTAGAGTCATGCGAGAATTTTCTAAATTTAGTTGTTTTTCTAAAAAACAATGGTTTTTCTAAAATTAGTTGTTTTCAAAAATCCCATATAGTAGTTATAAAGGGTTGAATTTTGATTGTAATAGTTAGTATGGAGAAGGAATTAAAGAGAGTTATTTTTCCATTCTCCTATGTTTTCATGGTTTATTTGATCTTGTGAATGAATCTCATGCTTTGGCTACATCAGAAAGAGGGAAGGAAGGAGAGAGAGGGGAAAAGAGGGAAAGAGGGGGAGGGGGGGGAGAAAGAGAGACAAGGAAAACAATGGAGACTTGGGCATAAGAGAACACATGTGTTCCAAGAAGACATGCATGTTCCTAGAGCATGTGTGCATTCCTAGAGTGCATGTGTGTTCCTACAACGTGTGTGTGTTCCTATAGCGCACATGCGTTCCTAAAGCACGTGTGCATTCTTAGGAGCACGTGCTCATTACTTCCATTTCAATTTTTTGGGGGGTAGGAATTACAACTCTAGTGTACGTGTTTTCATATTTGTTTTCCTCAAATTTAGGTTCAAGATGACAAACCTAGTGTTTTGGTTTGCAAGTACATAAAAACCTTCATTTTTATGAATACCTCTCAATATATCTAATTTATATTTTATCTTTATATAGGCTACAAAAATTTGTTGTCGATGAAACTATAGACACAGATAGAGTTGGATATGTAAATTCTCTCTCTCTATATATATATATATATATATATATATATATATATATATATATATATATATTAATACTTTTTACTATTTTTAATATATTTTTGACTTGACATATATTAGAATCCTAAAATACATACCTCTTTTATTTCAGCGATAATTTTTTATCAGCTTAACCATTTTTAAAATAAGTTATATGTTGCACTAGAAGAGACTAAGATCTACAATCTAAAAATAAATAAAATTTTGTTTGATAATGTTAATACCCTTAGAGTTGCACTAACGAAAGGCATTGTAATTTCAAGGATATATTGACTTTCATAATTTAAAAAAAAAAATATAAAATCAATATTATATATTTTGAAAAAATAACCCACACTAGAAAAGTGGATTCTCTACAATTATACATTTTTTTTAAGGAAATTCCATCATTATGGTACTCAACACCTGCACTAACGGAGACGTATACCTTATATTTTGCTTGAAAAATAACATACCACTATTATAAAAAATCAAATTTCACATAGTTATTCATAATTTCTATAAATTAAAATTATATATTCGGAAAGCTAATTCAATTTCCTACATTTCATCTTTTCACACCATATTCAAATTCATTGCAAAAGTACCTTGAATAATCCCTCCAAGTTAATAGTTTGTTGTTTTTCCATGTTTTCATTGCCACTAACACATCATGAGAGACCATCATTAGCTCGCACCCACCCTAAAACTTGTTAAAAAAATAACAAAACATGTCAAATCTGTTAAAATAATTCTTAAGTTGTTAAAAGAAAGAATCTTTTCTTTTTATGGCCTTAGGGATTCCAAAACATATGATAACTCACTCAAGGATAGACTTCTTGTTGAGATATATCATAGTCAGAAATATTACATAATTAATACAAATAAGATGAAAAATAGAAAAATAAACTATTCCTAAAAATATGGTCATGGTTAAGGCCCTACTATCAAGAACTCAAAATTTCAACAATGATTATTATTAACAACTCCATAGATTGTCGAACAATAGAATAGAATAGACATGTTTCCCGCATCTTGATCAAACATTGTTAAAATGCTTTTTTGTTCTTGGTCAAAGGAAAACAACTAGCTCTTTCTTATTATAGAAAATAAATAGGGTATCGATATATCTATATGGGATCAACATTAGACACATAGGAAGGATTTGCTATTATAATGGCTCATAGGCCTTTCAACAATAATATTATTTTCTTTATGAGGAAGATCCAATTCATCGATTGTAGCAATAAGGATTTTCCCTACATTGGTCTTTTGTAGCCCTTCTCCTTTTATCTGTCCTTCCTCCCTTATTCCCTCCCTCGCCTATTAGTTGAGAAAAACATTTTGAACTTTCCAAGACACAAAGTTAAATTCTAAAGAAAAATAAACTCTAATGAACTCTACCAAAAACCCACCTACAACCATAATAGTCAACAAGACTGCTATTGTGTAAGCATGAAGGACCACCAATGACTAGTGAAGTATCAATGTTCCTGCTAAAGACATATCCATACATATGCATCAAGGGAGTGGCTAAGGTATTTTAAAGCTGAATACATAATACAAAGGCTATAAATACAACATAAATCATAAACAAATAAATAGTCATTCTTGTGAGACACTAGTAAGTTGTATAGATCTAGCATCTTCCCTCATCTATATTCATGAAGTATTGGAAGACTTATCAAAGCATGCTATATATAATAGTGTATGAATTGTGTGTGTGTGTGTGTAACATTCTCATTTTTGTTTTGCATACTACCAAAGGTATACTACCTTTATGTATTTATAGATAAAATAAATTCATTTGAATACGAATATTGTACCTTTATGTATTTATAGATAAAATAAATTCATTTGAATACAAATATTGTACCTTTATGTATTTATAGATAAAATAAATTCATTTGAATACGAATATTGTACTGTGCATTTGATATATTGTAAAAGAAAGAGGATTTTTTTTCATTGAATCTCTATCATTTTCAAGGCATGGAATTACTTACTCTTTCTATTTTTATTCTATTTGGAGTATTTGGTACATAACATTTGGTGTTGGAGTGGATGGTCCCTGAGTTATCTCCTTCAAACAAGTCATCTTACCATTTTCACTATACATTTTTTATGAAACAATTCGAGTGAAATTTTCAAAGAATAGATGGGACATAGTGAAGTACATTGGGTAAAAATTCCATATTCTAATTCACTATAATTTTTGAGTTACAAGCTATTGAAGTTATGGTCTTTGACTAGTCCCAAGACTAGTCCCAAATAGGTGGTTTTGGTAAAACAACCATATCTAAATATTTCAACCTCCAAATTGAGTTCCACTAGAGAGATTGTAAATAATATAGAACAAAATGTTTTACATATAAATTTTAGACTCATATCTATAAAATTGGACATGTGACCAACAATACAAGTTTGCTCTCTTGGAAGGTGCTAATACCAACAATTTTTGGGAAAAACATCATAACTTTTTATGGGAACATCCAAAATTAGTGAGACTTGTGGAAATGAAAAGAATGTGTACTACTCCATTACATGCCAAAATTTCATACTCAAAGTCGTATAAAAGAAGGATATACAATAGCGACAAATTTGGCCTATGGGATAGTCCCCAAATAAGGGATTAAAAAGGTACGTTAACTTGGAAATTTCATAACTTTTGATTATAATACTATTTGTGGTCATTCAAAAAGCTTGATAAATATTATTGTGGTCCACATGGAAAGAGGCGGTGGAAAAAATTCTATATTGACTAAACCTCTAGAGATTTTGATGCAACACCCTACCTCAGCAAATTCTGCTTGACCTCTCGGTCTAAGGATCATTCTTAATATCCACTTTGAGTCTGATTGACTCTTTGATTCCCCAAAGAAATATTCAACACACAAGTGTTTCCATAGGTCCTTATACGAAAACCCCACCTGCGCGAACTAGCACTAGGCGCGAGCCTTCCTCCACACGACCACGGTGCTATGACTTGGTCCACGCTAAAAGGCATTTTTGCGAATCACGACTTCGGGGATGTTGGTATGATACAACCCCAACACTCCAACCTCTGAACCCCGAAATCTCGAAAAGGGCTAACGGGTCTTCAGCTCCTCCCTTATTGCATCCACCATATGACTCCTGGTCAAGTCCTGGGGTCCACTCTCGAGCGCTTTGGAATTTCGTGACTCAGGAGATTACAACACAACACTCCTTGGTTTCCCCCAAGTTCTAACTCGCGACCTCTTTGCTGCGAATCGAAGGTCCAGATCCTCCTACAATTTGACGGTCCAAATCCTTTCGGGATTTCGCAAACCAGAACTTCATGACTCTTGACTTCTCGTCGTGATGTTCGCCACACTTCTGAATTCCAAAATGCCGAAATTCGAAGTGTTAGATCAACGACTCCTATTGATCCAGATCTAATGGCCACTACTCCTCCTGAGCTTGTGAGTGATGAAAGACACTCAACCTTAAACCTTCCGTGGATCTGCAAGATCCAACGACCCATGGAACTTCGATGATTCTCCCTTTGAGAATTTCAACCGTTCGTTCGATTTCTTGATAACTCCTGGCCAAACAGTTTGGCATATTTTCCTCCTGAGCTTAATTTTGCGAGGTGATTTCCAACCTCATTCCTCCTTCGATTTCTTTGAAGTCTCTATCCTTCTTGAGATTAACTTTGCTGCTACAAACTCAGATGTCTAAGGATTTCTTGCACGCACTCCTTGCGACATTCACAATAACCACTGACTATTCAACACTTCCAACTCTGCACATTCCTTGCAACAATAGTTCTTCAACCTTCCTCCTTGGTTGGATGAATCTAACACTTCAGCCAGCCTGCGCACACCTTGCATGGCTTTGTGCTATACCTGCACCTCTACTAGTATGAGGACAATGGTATCTCTCCTGATATTTTCTGAGATGAAACTCAGAAAACCCGTCCACGCATTCCTTACAGACTTTCACTACACTCCTTGCAAGATTTTTCAGGAAGAGAAACAATTGAAACTTATACTTCTCCTCACACAGACTTCATACATTCAACATGAAATCATGCGCACATACACACATAGCATTGAAACAAATGCATAATAGAGAATATAACTCAATTGTAAACATACCATTCAATAAATGTAGACAACAACCATGACAACACCATGAAATGGAATCAAAACATTCTTGTATTAATTCCAGTGCTCTATACCTGGGTTCAATAGAAACAATTATATGCTTATACAACCTTCTACAATCTCTTTCCTTCTACTCTCCTATTCTCTTTCTCTACAACTTACAATTACAATGAGAATAATCCTACAATACAATACATGCAAGGGAGCTTTCTAGAGTTTTCCCTCCTACAACTCTAGCTATCTAATCGAAATTAAAAGTTATCTACTTTACATTCATTACAATTAAATGCCTCCATATCTGACAGATGATAGCAACGCTCAAGATCTGTTTTACAATCTTCAAAACATAAATGCGAATACATCCTCCTAAATGTAACATTAATGCTTCGTCTTTTGAAATTCAAAAAGTCTTCAAAATGTGTGCTGGTACATTTCCAATTGTCCTTCGCTTTTGCGCTTGCTTTGCTAGCTTGCTTACGATGCTCCTGCATCATACTCCCTTGGCTGAAAAATTCATGAATTCCTGTTCATGAGCTCCTACACCATCTATCCGTGTTTTTGGATATCTACTTCACTTTCCCAACTGGCATATTCAATCGGGTGTCCCTTCCATTTTACCAAATATTCAAAATACGTCTTTCTTCGGGTCTTTTTGCTAACTCTCTGATCAATGATCTTTTCCATCTGTGACCTTTCAGCTATAGGCATATGTTTAACCCATTGAACTTCCTTCCAATCCTTTGATCCCTCTATTTCATCTGCTCTGTAAGGATACAGATCTGCTACATTGAATATGGGTGATATGACCACACCATCTGGCAATTCTATCTCATAAGCATTTGCCTCGAATTTCCTCAAAATCTTACACGGTCCTATATTTTTCATCTTCAATTTATTATATGTTCCCCTTGGGAACCTTTCCTTTCGCAGGTGCTCTAAAATTAAATCTCCCACTTCAAACTGAAGCTCTCTCCTGTGTTGATCTACTCTGCGCTTGTATTCTTGGTTGGAATTCTACAACCGCTCTTTGATTTTATTGTGGAGCTCCTGCATCTCTGCTACAAAATCTTCTACTCCTGCACTCCTGAACTCATGTTGTTCTATGTCTCTCAACTCAGATACTCCTCTCAGCTGCATTCCATACATTATCTGAAATCGGCTCTGTCCCGTGCTTCTGTTAGGTGAATCATTATATGCAAATTTCGCTTGTGGTATAATCTGATCCCACTGACTATGAGGTTCAACTACTAAGATCCTAAATAAGTTTCCTAAGCTTTGATTCACTACCTCAGTCTATCCATCCATCCGAGGGTGATATGCTGAGATAAAAGATAAATCTATTCCCAGCTTCTTCCATAATGTCCTCCAGAAATGACCAACAAATTTGGTATCTCAATCTGAAACAATACTCTTGGGTAGGCCATGAAGTCTAACAACTTCTTTGAAAAACAGATTTGCAACGTGTGTTGCATCACTGGTTTTATGACATGGAATAAAATGTACCATTTTTTAGAATTTGTCGACGACCACGAATATGGAATCACAACCTCTCTGTGTCCTCGACAATCTTAACACAAAACCCATGCTCACCGCATCCCACGACCTCTCTGGTACTGGCAATGGTTGATATAATCATGTATTCTGTCTTTTCCCCTTTGCGTGCTGGAAAATCCTGCACCTGTTGACAAACTTCTTGACATCTGTCCTTATCCCTGGACAATAATATAAATTGTTCAGTTGCGCAAATGTTTTGTCATGGACGAAATGTCCAACCAATCCTCCACTATGATTTTCCTTCATAAGATTCTCTCTCATAGAACTCTTTGGAATAAACAATTGATTTCCTTTGAATAGCAGTCCATCCTGAATCAAATACTCGGTCCATTGGCTTATGTCTCTCAGAACATGATTCTCACATGCTTCATAAGCGTCCTTAAAATCTGAATCATATCTGTACATATCCTTAAGGCTATCAAAACCTAAGGTCTTCACACGAAACTCCTGCAGAATCAAACATTTCCTGCTCAATGCATCATCAACCTTGTTAGCAGTTCCAAAAATGTGCTTTATAACAAAAGTAAAGTTCTGCATAAATTCAACCGATTTTGCATGTTTCTGGTTCAGTTTCTCCTGTCAAGTTATGAATTGTAAAGCATGGTTATCACTATACAAGACAAACTCTTTTGGAACCAAGTAATGCATCCATTTCTTCAACGCTTGTATGATTGCATAAAACTCTTTATCATACGTTGAATACTTCATTTTTGTCTCGTTCAGCTTCTCATTGAAGTATGCAATTGGTCTATTGTCTTGACTTAAGACTGCTCCAATCGCGAATCCACTTGCATCACATCTGACTTGAAATGTTTTACTGAAGTCTAGAAAAACCATAACTGGTTGTTCAGTTATCTTCTCTTTCAATAACTTGAAACTTTTCTCTGCTTCCTCTGTCCAATGAAAATATTTGTCTCTTTTATTGACTGTTTCCATCATTGGTGCAAAAATTCCACTAAAATTTCCGATGAACTTCCTGTAAAAATGGCTAATCCATGGAAGCTTCTGACTTCAAAGATATTCCTTGGTCATGACCAATCCCTGATTTCTTTGACTTTCTCTGTATCCATCTTCAACTCATTCACAGAGATCACGAACCCCAAATAAATTAGTTCCTTCTTCATGAAAGATGACTTCTTCAAATTAATCAACAACTTCTCTTACTGCAACCTCCTCATCACTAGAGTTAGGTGTCTCAAATGTTCTTCCTTAGTCTTACTGAAGATCAATATATCATCAAGATACACAATTACAAATTTTCCAATGAAATATTTCAAGACCTCGTTCATCAATCTCATGAAAGTACTTGGCGCATTCGTCAAACCAAACAGAATGACAAGCCATTCATACAGTCCTTCATTCGTTTTGAATGTTGTTTTCCATTCATCACCTTCCCTCATTCTAATCTGATGATATCCTCTTTTCAAATCAATTTTTGAAAAAAAAAATTCTCCACTCAAGAAATCCATCAAGTCGTCCATCCTCGGTAAAGGAAATATATACTTGATGGTGATTTTGTTTGTAGCCCTCAAGTCTGTACACATTGTCCATCCACCAAATTTCTTTGGACTTAACACTGTTGGCACAACACATGGACTCAAGCTTTCTCTGACCAATCCCTTGTCCATAAAATCCTGGACTTGCTTCTTGACTTCTTCATTCTCCCGCGACGTCAATCTGTACGTTTCTTTGTTTGGAAAACTCGCCCCTGGTATAAGGTCAATGTGATGGCTTATACTCCTGATGGGAGGTAACGAACAAGGTAAATCGTCCACCACTATATCAGTGAAATTTTCCAGCAGTTCCTGAATTTCCTCCGGTAGATCGTCTATCGAAGTACTTGTTAAGATGACTCTAGGTTTCCTTATCACAACAAACTACATGTCTTGATCTTTCTTGACTTCCTCCAGAAGTTCCTTGCCACTCATGAGAAGTATAATATTGCTTGTTTCTGATTTCACCTTTTTGTCTTCAATTGGCATCAACATATGCGTTCTACCATTCTTCTCCAAGGTGTATGTGTTCTTTCTTCCATCATGAACAACATTTCTATCATATTTCCATGGTCTCCCAAACAAAAGATGTCAAACATCCATGGGAATGACATCACATAATATTTCATACTTATAACCTCCTATTTTAAATTCAACTAAACATTGTTTAGTGACAGTTACCTGATGTCCTTTTTGCAACCACGAAACTCTGTATGGTCTTGGATGTGCAACTGTCTCCAATTCCATCTTCTCCACCATTTCTGTGGATACTAGATTATCTATGCTTCCACTTTCCACTATTACCTTGCATACCCTGTCCTTGGTCTTGCAATCAGTTCCATACAAATTGTTTCTTTGGACTGGATTCTCCACCTCTTTCTCTGGCTTCAAGATAATTTTCCTCATGATTGAAGATCTTCCACCTTCTGCATCTTCTGCCTCAACATTTCGCCTTTGCGCTTCTAAAATGTGAGATTCTCCTCCTCCATCTCTTTTTCTATAGGGACATTCAAAAGATTTGTGTCTGATCTTTCCACAGACACGACACTTTATTTCACCTCCTCTGCCTCTTCCTCTTCCTCTTACTCTATTAAAAATGTTCTTATCGGCATATTGTCTTCCCTGTGAACTTCCTCCTCTTTCAAGGTGAGTATGAGGTTTATTTTCTTCCTCCTTGGGCTTCTGCACTTTGTCTTGGGCAACTTCCTTGCCTATGCTTTGGCTTCTACCTTTGCCCCTTTGACCTTGCTTTCGGGCTAATTTTTCTTCTTCCTTCAGAGAAATCTGATAAGCATCTTCCACATTTATAATCGTCACCATGCTCATGTCATCTTGAATGTCATATCTCAGACCATTCATATATCTGGCGACCTTTTCATCATCACCATGCTCATGTCATCTTGAATGTCATATCTCAGACCATTCATATATCTCATGATGACCAGCTCTAATGTTTAACCTGTAAAACTATTCAATGTATTCCTTCACTGTCATCCCTTTCTGTCTCAAATTCTACATTCTCTGAAACAAATTAATTTGGTAATCTCTGGGCATAAACTTGGATTTCATCTTTGCAACCATCCTATCCCATATTTTGATTCTTTTCTTGCCTTTGCAACACCTCTCAGCCTGCAATTCATCCCACCACAGTGTTGCATGCCCTTTAAGTCTAGTAACAACATGTTTAACTTTCTTATCATCCTCGACATCCTCATAATCGATGTATTTATCTAGAGCTCTAAACCAATTTAGCAGCTCCTCAACGTCTAAGTTACCTTCGTACATCGAAATGTCCATGTTTTCTCTAGCACCTATCATTGCAACGACCCTGAATATACATTATTCTGCAACATCTTCGACTACAACTTATTCTTCTTCGGGTCTTGCTTCATTTTCATCCTCGGATTCACTGACATCTCCAGCATCAACTGTCTGTTTTTGTGCTGTCTCCATAGCATCTAGTCGAGAACAAAGTTCTCTCATTTCCCTTTCCACAGCTGGATTGGGCATATCTCTTTCTTGAAGTCTTCTTAGAGACATTGTTTCAATCTATTCCACACAGAATTCAACAACAACTTGCCTTTTGTCTCCCTTGCTTACAAAAAATAATAATCGTAAGCTATGATACCACCGGACGCAACACCCCTACCTCAACAGGTTCTCCTCGACCTCCCAGTCTAAGGATCGTTCTTAATCTCCACTTTGATTCTGATTGACTCTTTCATTCCCCGTAGAAATCTTTAACACACAAGTGTTTCCACATGTCCTTATACGAAAACCCCGCCTGAGCGAACTAGCACTAGGCGCGAGCCTTCCTCCACACGACCACAGCTCTATGACTTGGTCCACACTAAAAGGTGTTTTCGTGAATCATGACTTCGGGGATGTTGGTATGATACAAACCCAACACTCCAACCTCGAACCCAGAAACCCCGAAAAGGGCTAATGGGTCTTTAGCTCCTCCCTTATTGCATCCACCATATGAATTCTGGTCAAGTCCTGGGGTCCACTCTCAAGTGCTTTGGAATTTCGTGACTCCGGAGTTTACAACAAAACACTCCTTGGTTTCCCCCAAGTCCGAAATTGCGACCTCTTTGTTGCGGATCGACGATCTAGATCCTCCTACGATATGATGATCTAGATCCTTTCAAGATTTCATGAACCAGAATTTTGTGACTCTTGACTTCTCGTCACAATGTTCTCCACACACCAGAATTCTGAAATGCTGAAATTTGAAGTGCTAGATCAACGACTCCTGTTGATCCAGATCTGATGACCACTACTCCTCCTGAGCTTGTGAGTGATGAAAGACACTCAACCTTAACCCTTTCACGGATCTTCAAGATCCAACGGCCCATGGAACTTCAGTGATTCTCCCTCTGAGAATTTCAACCGTTCGTTCGATTTATTGATAACTCCTGGCCAAATAGTTTGGCGTATTTTCTTCCCGAGCTTAATTCTGCGAGGTGATTTCCAACCTCGTTCCTCTTTCGAGTTCTTCAAAGTCTCTATCCTTCCTGAGCTTGACTTCGTTGCTACAAACTCAGACATCTAAGGGTTTCTTGCACGCACTCCTTGCGACATTCACAATAACCACTGGTTATTTGACACTTCCAACTCTGCACATTCCTTGCAACAACAGTTCTTCAACCTTCCTCCTTGGTTGGATGAATATAAAATTTCAGCCAGCCTATGCACACCTTGCGCGACTCTGTGCTATACCTGCACCTCTGCTGGTATGAGGAAAATGGTATCTCTCCTGATATTTTCTGAGATGAAACTTAGAAAACCCGTTAACGCACTCCTTGCGGACTTTCACTGCACTCCTTGCAGGATTTCTCAAGAAGAGAAACAATTGAAACTTATACTTCTCCTCACACAGACTTCATACATTCAACATGAAATCACGAGCATACATACACACATAGCATTGAAACAAATGCATAACAAATAATATAACTCAACTGTAAACATACCATTCAATAGATGTAAACATCAAGCATGACAACACCATGAAATGGAATAAAAACATTATTGTATTAATTCTAGTGCTCTGTACCTGGGTTCAATAGAAACAACTATACGCTTATACAACCTTCTACAATCTCTGTCATTCTACTCTCCTATTCTCTTTCTCTACAACTTACAATTACAATGAGAATAATCCTACAATACAATACATGCGAGGGAGCTTTCTAGAGTTTCCCCTCCTACAACTCTAGCTATCTAATCGAAATTAAAAGATATCTACTTTACATTCATTACAATTAAATGCCTCCATATCTAACAGATGAGAGCAACGTGCAATATCTATTTTACAATCTTCAAAACATAAATGTGAATACATCCTCCTAGCTGTAACATTAATGCTCCATCTTTTGAAATTCAAAAAGTCTTCAAAATGTGTGTTGGTGCGTTTCCAGCTGTCCTTTGCTTTTGAGCTTGCTTTGCTAGCTTTCTTACGATGCTCCTGCATCATACGCCCTTGGATGAAAAATTCATGAAGTCCTGTTCATGAGCTCCTGCATCGTCTTTCTGTGTTTCTGGATATCTGCTTCACTTTCCCAACTAGCATCTTCAATCGGGTGTCCCTTCCATTTTACCCAAGTATTCAAAATACGTCTTTCTTTAGGTCTTTTTGCTAACTCTTTGATCAATGATCTTTTCCATCTGCGGCCTTTCAGCTATAGGCATCTGTTTAACCCATTGAAATTCCTTCCGATCCTCTGATCCCTTTGTTTCATCTTCTTTGTAAGGATACAGATCTACTACATTGAATATGGGTGATATGCCCACACCATCTGGCAATTCTATCTCATAATCATTTTCCTCGAATTTCCTCAAAATCTTACATGGTCCTATATTTTCATCTTCAGTTTATTATATGTTCCCCTTGGGAACCTTTCCTTTCGCAGGTTCTCTAAACCTAAATATCCCACTTCAAATTGAAGCTCTCTCATGTGTTGATCTGCTCTGTGCTTATATTCTTGGTTGGAATTCTGCAACCACTCTTTGATTTTACTGTGGAGCTCCTGCATCTCTGCTGCAAAATATTTTTCTCTTGCACTCCTGAACTCATGTTGTTCTAAGTCTCTCAACTCAAATACTCCTCTCGACTGCATTCCATACATTATTCTAAATGGGCTCTGTCCCGTGCTTCCGTCTTTTGAAATTCAAAATGTCTTCAAAATGTGCGCTGGTGCGTTTCCAGTTGTCCTTCACTTTTGTGCTTACTTTGTTGGCTTGCTTACGATGCTCCTGCATCAGATTTCATCCATGACTCATGAAGAAAGTGAATACTTAGAGAACCATGTATCCTATCTATAGAGCCAACTTAAGTAATTGATTAATATGGTGTGAAAATGGTTGATTATACACATTTTAAGAAAAAAACAAAAGGTAAATGGAATAAAATATGGACAATTACAAGATAGTATGTAATAAAAGATGGAACATTTACAGAAAACCATGAAATCCATGCTCATACATTCCCTAGATGAGAGGCTCCTTAAAATTGACAAGTTGACTCAAGGAACTCATATAGATAAATATAGAAACATTTAAATTAAACAACCTTCTACTAATAATTATATGCTAGGAGGATTTAACTCTAATATCAGAGCTAATCATGGATGTGTTCCTAAGAGTATCAACTTTCCCAAGGTTGAATTAAGAAAGTTTGATGGAACAAATGCCTTTACATGGGTGAACCAAATAGAGAAATACTTTGAATTTCATAGGATTATGGATTATTAGCTAAGTATTTTCTAAGCAACTCTATATTTTGAGACAAATTCATACCAATGGTATTGATGGGTAGTTAAAAGGAACCCTCATTCTTATTAGTGTACTTGGGTTTTATTTCAAAGAGACCTAGAAGCACAATATGGTAAAGTTTGAGAACAAGACTACTTTAGTCAATTGACAAGAATCAAACACTCTAGTTCTATTGAGGATTATAATTTAGAATTTTAGGTATTAGACATAAGGGTGGATAACATAAGTGACAACCATATGTTGGAAGTTTATATGGGTGGATTAAAAGAAGACATTAAACATGAGCTTCACTTAAAACATCTAGAAAATGTTGATGAATTTATGTAATTTTATCATCATACTCAAGCCACAACTATGACTACTGATGCAGGAGCATCTCTCCATGCCATTCCGTCAACCACGTCAGCGCACACTCATTCATGTGCTGAAAGGGAGGCACAGCCTCATTTTTGAATTTAAATTCAATGTAAATTAATGCCTTAGGCTGGTGAGCCATGAATGCCATGCCTTTGCGCAGGCTGTAGATAAGATAGGCATTTATTGTAGATCTGCTGAGATCTAGTTCTGGATAGCAGACTAGACAGCCATTGATTGTAAATCAATAGAGTAGGTATCAGAGCAGGATTTCATCTGTATATTGCAGGTGAAGGAGGACAGGGTTGCTGAGAACTCTGTGGGGACTTGCTTGCCGGAGGTAGCAGTCCGTAGACAGTCAGAGGGAGACTGTAGAAGGAAGCTGAGCACTCAGGATTACTGGAGTGACAGCAGCAGGTCTGTCAAGAGAACAGATAGACACAACAAAATGGCTACTGAAGGCCATAGGAAGAAAAGAAAGGCAGAAAAGCTTGCCGAATGGGATGAAGAAGAGACTCGAAAGCTCTATGAATTAAAGGCAGACATAGAGAAGGTGGAACTGCGGATGCGGCAGGATAGGAGGAGGA
>ML785692.1:199287-213802 GCA_009831015.1 Picea engelmannii | reverse complement strand
GAGCTCTGCCAGGAGGGCATCGAGCGAGTGCATAAGTGCACAGGGAGAAAGAACTGTTGAGTGTTCTGTGAAAGAGGAGAAGAGACTCCGCCAGGAGGGCGTTGAGAAAATGTGAAGACTGCACAGGAGGAAGGAACTCTTTGGGTTCTATCCTTTGAAGGAAGCATCTACTGAGGGAGATTTTACTGGGTTACTGAATACCCAGAGTACTCAGCAATAGGTTGCTTGAGTTGGAAGATTGCCAGGAAGCCTTATATTCTCCATCTGCGGGAGAAAGAGAAGAAGAATAGAGCTTCTGTAGAGGTCGAAGCTACAGGAGGAGCTTAAGACGGATAGCGCTTTGTGCGCAAGAGCTTTTGTTGCAGGAAGCGTATAGAGTCCGGATGACTTCCACGCTTGGAGAGTTGTTGGAGGCCAAGTACAAGGAGCGCATGTGAAAGATCTCTGAAAGAGTCAGAGTTGTTAAAGCTCAGGAGGAATAGTTCCTTGCAGATAGCGTGGGACAATCCCAGGAGGAAACTCGCACAGAAGAGAGCTTCAGAGTGGAGGAAATCCTCGAAGAGGAAAATCAACAGACATGATTCGCATCGGAGGATCGTGAAATCCCGCTGACCGTCAGATCGTGGCGAAGTTGCGCAGGTGTTAGCCTAAAGGCGCAGAAGGGAACCGTCCATCGGATATCGGGGTTTCGACATTCGGGGTTTGACAGGACGAGAGTTTCACACCTCGTGAAATCCCCGAGTTGCTATTCACCGAATCGACCAGAGCCGTCGATTGGAGGAGGGACACGCGGCGCAGGATCCCGGCGGGTCGGGTTTCGGCGTTCGGCGTTCCTAGAGTCAAGGGTTAAATCCCTTTGAAATCGCGACGGGTGATTTCCTGAATCGACCAGAACCGTTGATCGGAGGGAGGACACGTGGTGGAAGATCTGGAGGAGTCGGGGTTCGGGGCTTGGCAGGGTCAGTGACCTTGTGATTCAGGAGGCGTGAACTCCCAAACCGCGAAATCCCGACAGAACAGGAGGAGACAGGTGTCGAGGTGTAGGTCTCTCCACGGGAAGCAGACACGTGGCATCGGGGTTTCGGCGTTCGGGAAATGGCGAGGTAAGAGTTTATGTCCCGTGGAATCCCGAGTTGCGATCTCCCGATAACACGTGTGGGAGACAGGTGTCAGGGCGAGAAGCCTCGCCTGGGATGTTGACAGGTGGCATCGGAGAATCGGGGTTCGGGGTTTTGTGATACAAGAGATTTACGCCCCGTGAAGTCCCGAGTTCCGATTTCCCGAAATAACGGGAGCCGTTGATCTACGGAGGGACACGCGGCATCAGATCCCGGATATCGGTATTCGGCATTTCGGGGTTTTCGACACCAAGGGAACTTCGCATTACAGATTCACGACCCGCGAAATCCCGAGGGTGACGTGGCATCGTGGGCCCCGGGAGTAGTGGAAGACAGGTGGCGCGCAGTCGGAGTTTCGGGGTTCGGGGTTTTGTGTTGTAAGAGACGCTCGACACCACAACCTCCGATTTCCCGATAGGGAAATCCCCGAAAGGTGGAAGCGTTGACCCGATTGACTATCGGGGTTCGGGGTTATGAGTTACATGTGACTGCGCTCACAGAATTCGCGAGATCGCGAATTCTGATTTCCCGATTTCCGAAAGGGGAATCACCGAAGGAGTGTACTGTGGGTAGTGGACTCCCGAGGGAGTTGAAGAGAGTTGACTCTTCGGCCCTTGAGAGACAGAAGGTCCTGGTGGAGCAGCTGGCTCGGTGAGGGGCGAGTTGCGTCAACTACCCACAATTATACCACTAGACCATATGTAGGAAGTAGAGATAGATTTTTTCCTCATAGAGAAACTAGTCCTCAACCCACACCAAAATATCACAAAACAAAATGGATGAAAAACAAAAATTAAACCATGCTATGGTTTTAATAGAAAATGGTCCAAAGGGAATAAATTTCAAGAAACAAAATTGTTCACATTGGGAAATAATGATGAAGAGGAAATATAGGCACCCCCAAAAATGAGTGTTGTGAGAAAATCCCCCCTACAGAGAGGTGGAACCCCCCCTCAACTGAGTATCCTTCAGTTGAGACAATTATAACAAATGGTACCTAACATTCCCAACATTAGATGTTCTATTTTCTTATACAAGAGTCTAAGAGAGAGAAAGGGAAAAACATTTTCACCTTATTCCTGAATTTAATCCTCGTTGCTCCAATGGTTGAGCTCCAATCCAAATATCCCTCGTGAAATGTCATATAATAGAGACTCTACTTATGAAATCTTGAACAAAAGCAACATACATAATAAGAAATGAACAACATAGTATAGGGAAATAGGCCAAGTTTCATTGATTATGAAGCATGAAGATATAACCTTATAGATGTCCTTTCTCCTTCAAGCCTACTCTCCAGCCCTTGAATGCACATCCATGAATCATTTCTCCCAAGAATGAATATTTTTCTCTCTTGATATTCTCCTTGGAAATTTTCTCTTAAGATCAACCGTTTGATTCTCAATTTGGTCCCCCCATTTTCACCATGAATGGCCCTGGTTATATAGGATTAGCGAGGCTTAACCAGCAAGGTAAATAAAAAGTATGGCTGAGGATTAGGTTCTTGAGGTTTAGATTTGTTTTATCCACATGGTTATGGACCTCTCCCAACATAGGGTGGAAGGTGGTTGAACCATATCTTAGGTGAAACAACCCAAACAAACCAAATCCTTCTCGAAACAACTCTTTAGATATGTGGAAACCTCCCTAACTGCAAGGATGGTCCCTGAGAGTGAGAGACAAGGCATCCTAGATGCTCCCTTTGAAATAGTAAAGGAATATGGATTCTACCCTAGAGTGGGGAGGGGGGTTTCCTTGGTCAAACAAGGCTAGAAAGACAAGGAGAAAAGTGGGTTTTGGACCTCCAAATGATGGATTTTCTCCTCAAACTTCACTAGGGATTATGACATGTGATTTTTACATGGTTTCAAGCTTGTAATACTTAAAAAATCATTATGTTTAGGACATGAAACTTATTGGAATACCCCATTGCATTTGCAACACTTACAGAGTGAGATGTCACAATTGTGACACTTAGCAAAGTGAGATCCGACACTTGCGAAACTTAACAAGGTGAAATGCGACACTTGCAACACTTGGATAGGTGTGACAAAATGGTTTATAACAGATTCCCCCTAAAGCATGAGGTCAAAAGAGAAAATGATGGCCGAAACACTTTGCAAAATTTGTGCATCAAGGGACTGAAGAAGGAGAACCTGTCGGAAGTTGCACGCAATAATTAAATAGTATACATATATATCATCCTGAGGTAGGCATACCCATGCTCAGACAAAATGGACTCAAAGCATGGTCGTCAACCAATACGCTGTAGATCCATGAGACTACTCACTAAGAATATGGCCATTGAACATACAATGTGGATCCATATTTCCATGACTTGATCATAATGTGGCCATGAGATTGTACACATTGGAGATACAACATGAAAAAACATAGCCATAGACCAATACAATGTGGATCTATGTGACAATGTATACAAATTCTATCCATCGCAACCTGGGTTAGGGACATAACATTGGTAGGTGCCTAAAATGTTCCTAGGGTGTTCATCTCGATCATGAACTAGTATGATTCTATCCATGCGAATACATGTGCTAATGTCGAACATGGTAGAAACCACTTGATTACCGGTCATTAATGTATACCATTAACAAGTGTGAGGGAAATCACCAATAATGAAAATGATTCCCAAGGTACCCCAGTAAATTCCAAAGAATGTGAATAAATGAGATGAAGTCGAACATTTGAGGAACCATTTGATCAGAGGTCAATAATGTAAACCTACTGTAAAATGTGAAGAAACCTGCTATTGAGGCATCTGGGTTCCAAGGTACTAACTAGTTTCTAATTCTAATTCCTGTATAATGAGTTGGATTCAACATGAATAGACCCTTCGAAGGAGGGCCATGATGTATCCCCCATCATCGACACAAAACTAATCTAGGATACTAATGAATGATGATATATCAAATGAGTGTGGACTAACACAAGGACGAAAATGGATGATACTGTAGAATGGTTGTAAGGCTGATATTTCCCTTGAACATTGTGTGGCATGAAAAATGACTTGGAAGAATAACCAAAAAAACATTGACTTAGAAGCATTGACTCGAGGCATGGATCCAAACATAATGTGATGATCGCGGACCAAAACACAATGTGACCATAAGGACTTTTTGACTGGAATGAAAAAGTATGATGACACTCTTCCAATGGGTTGAAGGAGTATGATGACTCATGGAATTGGTATGACTCATAGACAAGTGGATTACCCAACTGTAAGCAGATGCAAAAAAATTCCATGTTCAAGGGTAACTAAAAAACTTCCATAATGGTTCAAAAACTTGACCCACTTCCCAAATTCCCCCCGACCCAGATAGGTGAGTACCTATTTTTTTTAGTGAGCTTGAGGAGGATAAAAAATGCCTGTTTAACTAATATTTGATGAGTCCCATCTTCACATATTTAATGGACCTGAAGAAGGAAGGGTTCAATCCCAGATGGGTCCTTCATTGAATAATTTTATGAGCCCAGGGAAGGGAAACTCGATGGTATTTTCATATTTAGAGAGTCTAAAAAGATGTTAAATAAGACTCCAGATGGAATTTTCTGTAAGTTTAGTCTCCCAAGCCAGAAAAAGTATAAAATAATACTGAGGAGAACTCTCGTAACCAAGGCGTTCAGGGGAATCCTTTTTCGTAAATAGTCTGCTAAGACCGAAAAATAGATAAACTTTCGCTCAATAGGCGTGCTTTCTAATTCACTTTCACAAGCGTAAAAGACAACAAGCTCACTCGACAATATTTTCATGTTTAGGGAGCCTGAAAAGAGCTTAAAGGAGACTCCAAAGAGTTAGTTTTTCATATAGCTTTTACGAGTCCAAAAAAGTGATAACAATATACTCGGTAACCTATTCTCATGTATTTATGAGCAAGAGAAAGAACAAAGACTGAGATTGGAAATCTATTCTCATGTATTTATGAGCATGAGAAAGAACAAAGACTGAGCTCGCTAACCTATTCTCATGTATTTACGAGCACGATAAAGAACAAAGACTAAGCTCTAGATTGGTTTCATTTTTACACAATCTTGAAACAAAGCAAAACTATGTTTGGGTAGGTTTCATTTTTTCGTGAGATTGAAACTGGAAAATAAACTATGCTCGAAACCAGTTTCATTGTTTTACGAGCTTAAAACTAAAAACTAAATGTGCTTGGAACTTCCCAGCCTAATGTCCAAAGGTTTCGAGGGAGGATACCCATGGACGGTTGGTACTTTTCCCCTAGCTTGATAAGATAGCAACTTAACTCCAACATGATGATCAAAGGATGGAGACATGCCCCCCAAGCTTCGTTTCATCCACTGACTCATCTCTTATTGAAAATGTCTATACCCAATAGACTCCTAATTACTAATGGGAAAATATTCACTAGAGAGGGAGGAAGAAAGAGGATCAAACAACCTAGGTGAATGAAATGAAGGTTCAGGTACGAGTTCTAATGAAAGACTCGACTCAACGAGAGAGGCGGATGTTTAATTTTTTAATGAGCTTGACACAAGAAAACAACTATGCTCATAAGGATCTGTTTCATTTTTTAACAAACTTGACATAGAAAAGAACTATGCTCATAACCTTTGGGTTCGATGCCCAGAGCTTTGTTTCATTTTAACGAGCTTGCCACAGAGAAGAAAAATATTCTCACAACTCTCTTCTTGATCATGGCTTCCAAGAGGACCATGCTATGGAAGAGATACATGTCAAGGGACCTACCTCTATCATGGATTCCAAGAGATCTTCATTGGGCATAAGAATAACGCTCTAGAAGGGATACATATCGAGGACCGCAACAGGGGTAAAAATATTAGACTCTAATATCCCTATTGAAGAGATTACCATGTCAATTGTCGAATCTAAATCTAAAGAAGATGAGAATGAAATGAGAGGCTCAGTTTCTTTAGCAGTTGAAAGCGTAGGATATGTAGCCACGTAATTAACATGTGGCGGGGACGATACCACTTGCACATAAGGACCATTTAGGGAAGCCTGGTGGATGGAAGTCAAAGTAGGACCAACAAATGAAAGTTGATATATAGTCACAATTTTTCCATTATGAGGGAAAGATATCACTCGAAAGAGAGTGGACATGATAGCTTTCATGGTGTAGACATAATATCTCTTAAGGAGCAAAGTAAAATCCAAGGGGTTGTGAACTACCATAACATAAATATAGTTGATTTTCCCTCCTAAAGTAATGGAAAATTGAGGAAGGATCCCTAAAGGTTGAGTGATTTGTTTGTTAAAAGATAACAAATTCTGGGTGACTGACACAAGTTGAGGACAACCTAAAGCTTTCCAAGCAGTTGAGGATAGAATACTAATGAAAGAACCTTCATCGATAATATTATGAGGAACGTCCATACCACAAAACTGGAAATTGATTTGGAGAGGTACATAAGAAGGAAGACAAGGTCTAGTTAGCCCATGCCAATAAAAAATAATGGTCTCACTACTTGGAGGGGGTTCTATAGTAGAAGGATAAATTACCCCTTGTTACGGAAGAATCAACATTAACAAGGAAAAAATGAGCGATATCGACTTCACTCTCTAACTCGAGAGTGGGATCGACCGATGATGGTATTAGATCGATTGCTTGGTGAATGATTCTCTCTAAGGGGAGAGTGGGATTGATCGATGATGGGATCATATCAACCACTTGGATTTCACTCTTCAAAGGAAGAGTGGGATCGATCGATGATGGGACCGGATCGACCACTTTGACTTCACTCTTCAAGGGAAGATTGGGATCAACAGATGATGGAACTAGATCGACCACTTTGACTTCATTCTTCAAGGGAAGAGTGGGATCGACCAATGATGGAACTAGATCGACCACTTTTACTTCACTCTTCAAGGGAAGAGTGGGATCGACCGATGATCGAACCAGATCAACCACTGTAGCAACCAATGGTAGGTTGGGAGAGAGCTTACAGTAACCAGTTGGAATTTGTGGCTTAGAAATAGTCATGTCTTCCAACAATTTTGAGGCTTCATCCATACAGGGGAAAAGGTGAGTTTTATGACTACCTTCACATAACCTACAAGGAAACTTGACTCTACTTTTCTTTCCCCCAAATTTACTTTCACTAGTTGACGGGTTGTCATCGGCATGATGCCTAGAGGTTGATGACACAGGATTATGAGAACTCGAGGACCACACTCCTAATACCTTGGGAATTCCAGATAAATCACAAAGAAGGTGTTCACCCTTACAAATCCTGCAAGGGTATTTTGGCTTGTGAGTTGTGTGGGTAGACTTTTCAAAGGTCTCAACTCTCATAGCAGTAGCTGGTTGTTTTCCCCCTTGCTAATTTTTCTTCTTCTTCTTCTTTTTAACTTACTGGTTAATGGAAACAAGGATTTCACCATGCGAGGAAGAATAAAAATAAGAAGACACAATAGGCGAAGAAGGAAAAGTGTCAACATGAGGTTGAGATTCTTCGGATGGAGGATTCACATTCGACACATTAGGCGTATTGGGAAAAATTGGAGTGGAAAGAAACCATACATATAAAACTATAGTGAGTCCAGGTAAATTCAAAGTAGCAATATATGGCAGGAAAAAAAATTTAGAAGAAGGAAAAACAAAAGGTTCCCAGGGAAAATGGCTCCCTTGGTTGATAGATCCAGGATCTGATGCCATAGACATAGACTCAATCATAAGGTCAACTAAGGAAAACAAACAACACACGCTAACAAAACTGGGAAGCAAATAACCAAACAAACCTTCCCACAATAAAACCACTAGTTGGTGATGAAATCCAACATCACATAATCAATATAGAAAGGGGTTGAGGTAGAGAGGGAAGAACAGTTACGTTGGTGACCTACTTAAAAGACTTATTCCCTGGTGCAATTTCCCACACAACAAAACCATGGGCATACCCTCCAAGGAACCTAAGTGAGTTTCATCAACGTCTGTCCCAGGTACAACGGAGAATTTCCCCTTTACCATCACCTCGTGCAAGAGCCCTAAATATAATGGTCACTAAGGATACCACCTAAAACACTAGAGCTCGGGGAAATAGTTGACAACCGGGTTGTACACGCAAGAGAAGGGATTTTTAAGGCCCGAAATCCCATTGGGAAGGCACAGATAGGTTTTTCTTCCCAAGTGATCCCCAAGTTCCTTTCGACACCATTTTTAATACGTGAAAACCACACCACCAAGACTAACGAAGTAGGGTTAGTTACTTCGCTAGTCCCAATGTGACCTCGTGATTGAACCTTGTGTGAGAATGTATTCCCAAGACAAAGATGTGGCAAATGGATTTCTCTCCCTAACTCAAGATGATACATTTGTTTTACATCTTTGGATATTTATCCTCACCACCTATTCCAAATATCTATACCTAAACTAATGTTGGTTTGCAGAGTCCTAGAAAGAAAAATTTCTAGATAGATTTTAATTAGCGCTTTATTTTAAGGTTGTTTGTTATTCAAGGATATGGAAGTGAAACTGATGATATTTCAACTCGACTCTTTAAACCAAGCAAGACGAAAATGAAATGAAAGAATTTCAATTTTGATGAAAACTAACTATGGAAAGGAGAAGAGTCTTTTTCCATTCCCAAATGCAAACTACAAATATGCACCACCCAAAACTTTGAATGCAAACTACAAATATGCACCACCCAAAACTTTGAAATCACTCAAATACAAATCTTTTATACTTCTTAAATTTCAACTAAAATGAAATAATCCAATGCAGATACAAAGGGAGACGAAGCAAAAATTGATTCAAACAAAGCATGCACTCAAAATGAGATCAAGAAACAACATAAGTCAAGTGTAGGAATGGTTCCAAGACTTGTTTGATCAAGAAGTAAAAATGTGAAAGAAAGGGAAATCACCTTTTTAAAACATCAAATACCAAATAGAAAAGGTTAATGGCCAATGCAAAGTTTCAAAAGAGCCTAGGAACACTCTTGATGAAGAGTTTTCCAAAAAATACAAAATAAGAAACTCAACAAAGCAACTTATGAAAATATCCAAATCAAATAAGATAAGAGATAATCAAATGAAACGAGGAAACAAAAATAGGTTAAAATAATTTTAAACACAATCCTTTCAATCAAATAAATACCTTGAGGAAAAAATCAAAGCGAAAAAACCCAAAAAACAAAGCCAAAAAAGCCTAAAATCGCCCCTAGAAGGAGAAGGAAACCCCCTCCCCCCCAGTGTTGGAAGAGTGTACTAGGGGTGTGTAATCCCCCTAATATACTATAGAGAAGAATCTAGGATGCTCTGTAATGGTTGAAAAAGGAGCGCCCCTAAGGACACTTGACAAAATTTTGAGTGTTAAAACTTGACAAAAACTTCAAATAAACTCTTCAAAATTCAGAGAATGGACTAGCCAGGAGTGTCAAGAAGAATAAAAAATTCTAAAGAGAGAGAACAAATCACAAAGAGAGAGGATTCATAGGCTAGAAACCAAGAAGAACAATTGTTCTTCCCTAGTATGGTCACCAAAGATTGTTGTGAGAAAATCCCCCCCACGGACAGGTGGAACCCCCCTCAACTGGGTTTCCTTCAGTTGAGATGGTTCTAACAAATGGTACCTAATGTTCCCATCATTACATGTTCTATTTTATTATATGAGAGTCTAAGAGAGAGAAAGGGAAAAAAAATTGCACCTTATTCCTGAAGTTCGTCCTCGTTGCTCCAATGATTGAGCTCTAATCCAAAGCTCCCTCATGAAGGTGATCTGCAAGAACCAAACAAGTTCCCTCCTACTACTATATAGTGTCAGATAATAGAGACTCTACTTATGAAATCTTGAACACAAGAAACATACACAATAAGAAATGAACAACTTAGTATACGGAAATAGGCCAAGTTTCATTGATTATGAAGCATGAAGATACAACCTTATAGATGTTGTTGCTCCTTCAAGCCTCCTCTTCATCCCTTAAATGCACATCCATGAATATTTTCTCCAAAGAATGAAGATTTTTCTCCCTTAATATTATCCTTGAAAATTTTCTCTTAAGATCAACAGTTTGATGCTCAGTCTGGACCCCTCTTTTCACTATGAATGGCCCTAGTTATATAGGATTAGGGAGGCTTAACCAACAGGGTAAATAGAAAGTATGGTTGAGTATTAGGTGCTTGAGGTTGAGATTTGTTTTATCCACATGGTTGTGGACCTCTCCCAACATAGGGTGGAAGGTGGTTGAACCATATCTCAGGTGAAACAACCCAAACAAACCAAATCCTTCTCGAAAAAACTCCCCTAGATATGTGGAAACCTCCCTAACTAAAAGGATTCCCCCCTAGAGTGTGAGACATGGCATCCTGGATGCTCCCCTTGAATTGGAAAAGGAAGAGGTATGCTCCTCTAGAGTGGGGAGGGGGGCATCCTTGGTCAAACAAGACTAGAAAGACAAGGAGAAAAGTCAGTTTTCGACCTCCAAATGATGGCTTTGCTCCTCAAAATTCACTAGGGATTATGACATGTGATTTTTACATGGTATCAAGGTTGTAATACTTAAAAAATCATGATATTTAGGCTGACACTTAGTGGAATACCCCATTTCATTTGCGACACTTATGGAGTGATGTTTCATAATTGGAACACTTAGCAAAGTGAGATGCGACACTTGCGACACTTAACAAGGTGAAATGTGATACTTGCAACACTTGGCTAGGTGTGACAAAATGGTTTATAATAATGAGTGATGAAGAAAATGTGAACCCAAAAGACCAAGAAAAGATGTGGAAATTTTGCATAACATAGATAAAGCACTACAAGGAAAAGACCCTCTAGTGGAGGTTTTCATGGAAGCCCCTATAAAAATAGCCCCAAAATACGTTTATAGCCGAAGACACTAGCGAAGGCTAGCGACCAAAGGTTTTAACAAAAGTTTTTTCACAGTGCTTTTATAAATACAGAGTGCACCGGTGTGTTTATAACATTTGCACACCGATTCTCTAACACATGGTGCACCGTGGTAGGGCTATTTAAAAAAATATATATACTCTGGTTCGCTACTTAATATGGACACATCAGTGCTCTAATACATGGCGCACCGTGGTAGGGTTATTTAAAAGAAAATATACTCTGGTACGCTCCTTAAATACCGATGCACCGATTCTCTAACAAAATGGCACACCATGGTTGGGATATTGAAAAAAATCTACTATGGTTCGCTATCTAAATACGGATGCACGAGTGATTTAACAAATGGCACATCGTGGTAAGGTTATTTAAAAAAAATATATTGTGGTGTGCTTGTTAAATACAAATGCACCGATGCTCCAAGTTTCTCTAAAAAATAGTGCACCATGGCAGGGTTATTTTAAAAAAATATATACCCTGGTGCGCTAGGTAAATACAAATGCACCGGTGCGTTAACAATCGAGCGTAGCGTAACAGGGTAAAATAAAATAAAATTACCAGCGGTAAAAATTCATTTTTACCATTTTCAGTGTTGTAGAGTTCTCAAGCACCGATGCAACTTTTTCCACTCTGAAATGCCTTGTTGTCAGTGCTTCCCTTACTTTCCTTCCTTCCATCTGTTTTTCAGTGTGTGGCTTTCAAATTTTTCCAAACGACGAGAAAATTTGGTTTCATTATAACTTAAAATCTTATCAAATTAAAATTCAAAATTTAGTTAAATTTCCATTGTTTTTTTTTTTTTAAAGTATGCACGGTGCGTTCGAGTCATTTGGTTAGCACTGCAGTCGGTCCACCTTGAAAATTTACAAGGTGCACCGAAAAATAATGTCAATTTTTTTATGGCAGTGCGTTTGTAAAAATTAACGCATCAGGGTTTAAGTTTACTGGTGCACCGCATAAAATAATATAACTAATTTTTTTTCGTGCGTATAATTAACATTAACGCACCGGGGAATTGCCTTAGAAGATGCACCACATCAATAAGATATATTATTTTATGCGGTGCATTGGTAAATGTAATCGCCGATGCGTTAATGCTTACACAATGCACCACTGTAAAAGTTGGTGCACCCTGAAAATTTATAGGGTGCATTAAAAAACAATGCCAATTTTTTTATGGCGATGCGTTTGTAAGCATTAACACATCGGGGGTGCAAGTTTACTAATGCACTGCATGAAATAATATAGCTAATTTTTGGTTGTGAGTCTAATTAACGTTAAGGCACCGATGCATTACGTTAGAAGTTGCACCACATAAATTAGATACATTATTTTATGCGGTGCATTGGTAAACGTATGTACTAGTTCGTTAATTCTTACACAATGCACCACCATAAAAAAAATTAGCATCAATTCCTAAGTACCTTAATTATCATTTTTTTTAAAATTAGTGGTGTGGTGCGTCGTCTTTCCTACAAAGCATCGGTGCATGTCGGGAAAAGGATAAACACCACAAAAACAATTTTTAATTTTTTTTTTTGTACAGTGCTTTAATATTTTAAGTTTTTATTATTTTAGGTGGTGTGTTGGATAACCTTCATGCATCGATGCGGTAAGGTTATATAACACACTGCATAAAATAATACAACAAATTTCATACAATGCGTTATCTTACAAGGGAGCACCGTCAACAGTGCTCACAAGTAATATACACACCGTGGGCGGTGCTTGACTATTTTTGGGGCGCATTGATGATGAAATTTATTTATTTTTTGAAGGAAGCTATTTTTCCATATTTATAAATAAATTTCTCATTTACTAGATTTTTGTATGTTTTATGTATGAGGCTGATGTATTTCATATGTTAATTATGTAAAGACGTCAGCGAAGAGAACAACAACAACAACATGAGAAGAGGGTTGACTTGTACAATCTTGTACGGGATTGGGAGGTGAGGGAGAGGGAGAGGGATTTGTACCCTGACCTTATTACTGCAACGATCCATGTCCTATTGAGGAATGTAGGCCTCCTTAAGTACTATGAGGAGGCTGCATCCCTAATGGGGAAATCTGGGTTGTTGGTGCAGTTGATTCGTCGATAGGATGTCCATCGATAGGCATTCTGTGTCGGTCATGATCAGTGGTACCATCCCACCAAGGAGGATATTTATTTTATCACTAGGCTATCCAAGAGAGGGGAGTATTTGTCCTAGTTCCCTGATGTCCCAGTAGGTGTTGCAGTAGAGAGTCAACTCATGTAATCTTAGAGATATATTGGGGTTGATGTACTTTCCCCAGTTGATTTTTAGGTGTCTGGTGGACAACTACATATTGCTTCTTTCGGTGCAAAGGAGGTTAGGTTCCTCGCACTGTTATTGATGACCATTACACACTTTACCAGTGATGGGAAGTGCATTAATTTCCCTCTTTTGTATTATGTTGATTCTTTGGTACATTGGCCACAATTTATTAGATGGTTTGCCATTTTTTTGTGGCAGTTTTGTATAGCTATAGATAGATTTCGTGCTATGATACATGGGAGGGAGAACTTCAATTTTGCTTCAAAATTGTTTTTATTTTTTATTTTTTGAGAGGTTTACGGAGACAAGGCCTATTTTTTCCATCAGCGTTTTCGGCCGATGAATTAGGTGCGGATGTACATGTGGGGCGAGATGATTCCCAACAGGGGCTAACAAGAGTTTCCAGCAAGGATTTCCACTGATGCACTGGGGCTACTATCTAGTGAGGCCGATCACATGTTCATGATGGTGTTGTGTCCTTACGTGGGGTTAGATTGGTGAGGGTGTATGAACATCCTCTTCACACTGGATGAGTCACCATATTCTAGAGGTAATATTATTGTTTTGTTTAAATAAATGTAGTTTCATTTTTTTGTCTTACTTAATTAGAATAAAATTAATTCTAACACGTTCTTTAACTTGTTTTATTAAATTGTTTAATGAAACTGTGTAATTATTGTTGTGTACTATATATTTTGCAGATATTGGCACATTCATTGGGGACGTGCCTCCTCCCCCACCATATGATGATGAGGAGATGATGCCTGAGGCTGTGATGGGTTAGGGTCATTAGGTGCAGATACCCGATGACATATGTCGTAGGCTAGATACTATATTAAGTTTGGACTTGGGTGACTGACTCTGTGCATGTTTGGATGAGGTGGGAGTCTGCCATGTGTTGATGTGATACATTAGGGAAGATCCTATGATCTTGGAGCTTTGGAGGGTATAACATGATGCCTCTTATGCGTCATATATTCAGAGCTACTAAGATACTAGCAACGAGGAGGGATCTCGATGATACACATTCTTCTTCCAGTACTGATTCGTCCAGTACCCCATCGATTGATGAGGGTGGTCGTGATCCTTCTCCACTTCCTCCTCCTCTTCCTTCACCTCATCCAGATCATGAGCAAGCAACACCTATTCCTCCTCCTCCTCCTTCACCTCACCTAGATGAGCAGGCATCACCTATTCCTCCACCACCTTTTTCTGATCAGAGAGTCGACCAACCACTT
>ML785692.1:179009-191373 GCA_009831015.1 Picea engelmannii | reverse complement strand
ACAATTTGGGCTTTTCATTTTAGGCTTTTTAGATTTAATGAGTTTGTGTTTCTATATATAAGATATTTGGCCTGTGATGCAAGGCGACCACTTATTACATCAGATCCAAACCCTCTTGGCCTTGTCACGTTTAGAAAAAAAAAGGGTTTTTGGTTATCGATGCACTTATTTGAATATAACGCATCGGTGCGCTTAATGATAAAGCGCACCGAAAATGTTGTAACATAATTTTTAATTTCTTTCGTTCATCGGTGTGTAATTCTTTTTGGTTAATCCATGGTATTTGTTTTTCATTTTTACTCTAGTTGCAGTGCGATTATCGATACATATCGCACCATTGTAATTTAAAGTATTTTTTTTTAAATATTTTTTCTCGTGAGTCTGTTTCCTATATCAAACACACCGGTGTGTTCATATTATTACAGCGCATCGAAAACTAGATTTGTTTTTGTTTTTTTAGCTGAAAATTATGTGATTTGTTTATAAAATATTTTTAATAGCTTATGTATTGAATGGTACAGATTGTATATTGATAAAAAAATGTGTGGGAATAGTTCAAGTAACAAAAATTCTGATCGGCACAATGATAACACATCCAAAAAGGAAAAAAAGGCAAGTTCTTTGTAAATTCAATACAAAGTTAATATGTTTGAACTATATGTAAGTTTAACTAATATGTATCGGTTAGTGTGTGTCATGCAGAGCCACAAAATGAGGAAGATCGATAAGATTCTTTGTGATCTAAGTGCATAAGAGCATAAAAGCTTGATGGAAAAATTGCAAAAGGATGAATCAGGTGAATGAAAAAATACAATTCAATATGAGTTATGTTTTGAATTTTCATTAATAATATAGTTAAGAATATTAGATAACATGTTTCAAACAATCTATTAATTCACATATGTTTAATCTTCTACAGGGACCAACAACGAAGGAACGAAATGTCGTCCTAAGAAAATAAAAATTATAAGATATGTAAATGATAAAGAATTGGTCCTTAGCTCATCTGGAGTGGTGTTGGAAGTTAATGAAATGGGGGGAAATTTTTACAAAACCATGAGAGATATAGTGGAATAACGTATAGACATACTTTCCACTTACAATACAGAAATCAATCCAATGATTCCAAGAACCAGGTTATATATAAACTACAGGAAGTGTTTCCAGAGCAATGGTCAATGAGACCTATCAAACTTGCAATAGAAAAAACATACAACAATAAAAAAGAATCATTCAAAAAGCAATATTCCTAAAAATACTTTAATTCTAGAATATAAATATATTACTACAAAGCATTCCTTTATTAATATCAATTTTGTTATATTTAGTTTTCATATATCAATATAAAATAGTTTATTGTCTGCATGTTACTTTTTTTAGGAAGATTATGAAAATCACAAAGGATCAACGAGTTGATATCCGAAATATGCCAATAGGAATGTCCAAAAAAATGTACGAAATGCTCAAAGAAATGGACATGATTGCATTACAGGAGGAGCCATCTCAACAACAACATGCTTCAAATGTATGAAATCATTGATTTTTTCTATTAGGTACATATAAATAAATAATTTAACATTAAATATTAATTTTCAAGTATTTTCTTGCATAAAAGAAAACAAAGTGGAACCCATTTAACACATAAAACATGACGACAAGGAAGAAAAAGGTTGATAGCAAAGTTTGTGAGTAATCGTTATTTCCTTATAATATTAACTTAAGATTTCATTTTTGTTTATTTTAAGTTGTTTTACAACAACCATCCTTGAATGTCTTCAAACATGTGCTAACATACAAAGAAGAGCCATCAAAAGAATTGATTGACATTGGGCTAAGTAAGGGTTGTGAGTATATGTTGGCATATCAAAAATTAATTGTGGAATTTGTAAGTATCTATGTTGTTTTACTTCTCTCATTTTATAATTAATGGAACAAAAACAATCATTTATATTAAATCTATGATTTATTATGGGGTATAAAACTTGTAGGAAACAAAGTATGGAAATCTGCCAACATAAGAGTTGTTGAGAGAAGGCATGAGATTTGGTTTTGAAAGAATGTGCATCATTTAGGACTCAATTATTTCTATGGTACGCCACTTTTCAATTTACATTCATCTATATTATTTATTTCAATTTTCATTATTCTCACCAATGTAGATACACTCATTACACTTTATTTTTATTTTTGTGGATGGAACTTGAAGAAGAGGAAAACAATCGAGGTGATCAACAAAAAATTCAACCAAATAACCCAAGTCATGGAAGTAGCTCGAGCACTGACAACAGTTCTAGTGAAGAATGATGATCAATATATTTGGATATCAATGCAAGTTGTTGTATTTTTTGAAATAATTGTTTGTGAAAATCAAACATTTTGTTTAATGTAATGGACATAGTGTCCCAATTGAAAGACAAGGAGTTACCAATAGGTGTCCCATTTTGTATGACAAAGAGCCTCTTATTAGTATATAATAAAATACATTTTATTTTATTCTATTGCGTTGTCCAATGTTGTTGTGAAATGTTACATCGTTGATTAAATATATGGATGATTAAATATTATAATGAAGAGATGTGAAATATGATGATATAACAAATTAATCCAAACATCATATCCAAATGCACTACTCAAAATTTAATTTATATGAATACTATTATAAGATATATGTCAATTTTTTTTATGAACAATGAAATTAAAAAATAACAATAATTGCACCGTCAGAGGTCGATGTTTCTGAAAAAAGAAAATGAAAATCAATGTGTTTAATAGTAAACAACACCAGTGCGTTTAATGATAAAAAGCACCGGTGTTCTAATGAAACCTGCACTGGTGTTGATATATAATTAACCAACACTTATCGTAATACTATTTAACAACAACAATTATAATAATAATAATAACGACATTCTGGTGCATTTAATTTAAAAAACAGACTGGTGCTTATGTATCATACTTCTGCATCGATGAATTATAAATTTCATGCATTGATTCATTATAAATACCATGCACCGATGCATGGTAGCATAGATTCGACTAGTGCATTGTTGTTACTAAAGCACTGGTGCATTATGATTTATAAGAGCATCGGTGCCCCAATATTGTTTGGACAACTCCGGTGCTTTTTGTGAAATTTAAGCATCGGTGCTTTAAGTTTGAGAATGCATCGACGCATGGTATCATAGATTTGACTGGTGTATTTTTGTTATTAAAGAACCAATGCGTTATTATTTATAAACGCACCGGTGCCCCAAAATTTTAGGACTTCCCCAGTGCTTTCGGTGAAATGTAAGCACCGATGCTTTATGTTTGAGAATGCACTGATGTGTATACACCATGAAGTGCACCTCCTAGAAAAACATTCGCTAAAACCTCTGCTTGCTTATATTTCTTTAGTTATAATTAAGTTCCATTATAATCTCCGCAAAAACATCCGCTACCAAAAACAAAGGTTTTCACGGAGGTGTTTTTGACAATTTTTGCCAATTTTGTAACACTAAAAACCTCTGTTATAACCTCATCTACAAATTATTTTCCTTGTACTGAAGACACCAAGTGTGAAATGATTGTTTGTGCATTCATGAGTATATCAATGCCTTAAACCCTCAATATTGTCTGATACATCAAGAAGAAAAAATGTAGATTTTAACCTTATACAATATTTACTGCAAATAGATTTTTAGTAAAAGAACAGAAAATATATGATGGAAAATACACACATTACACAGAGATTTTTCCCCTGGAAACCCAAATAGGGAAAACCAACATATTCTATATTCATTCATAGTGATACATTGTTTATAATAAAATATACATATAGTAGCCAACGACATCCAAAACCCTAACCCAATGACTTGGATTAGTCAACAAACCTAACTCCTTAATCAGAAATAGAAAACCATCGGAAAAAACCATGTGCCGAAAAACCATCCAACAATGGACATAAAAATCGAGGCAACACAAAAAAACAAGGTAAAAAATGCGACACATTTCTTGAGGAAAAACAAATTTCCAAACCCCCCTGCATGCTCGACGCAACATAGTAGACACTACAGCTAGTCATGCAAATAATATAACACATACCCAACATTCTCCCACTTGTTTTTTTCTTTGCATACAAGGGGTTACAGGGCTACATAGTCAACAATCCAGGGCATCAATGCCCATGGATCCTCTACACCAAGAGAACTTCTTAGTGCTCACAGATTTTGTTAATGAATCTGCAACATTCTTCAAAGTGTCCACCTTCATCAACAACACTTTCTTTTATTCAACCATGTCTCTCACAAAGTGATATTGAATATCAATATGTTTTTTCTTTGAATGATAAGCCGAGATCTTCGCCAAAAAAATTGCACTCTTACTATCACAATATATCCTTACAGCTTGTTGTACCAACCGAATACCTAAACACAATCTTTGTAACCATATTGCTTCATTACTTGGATGAGTGGTTTCCATGTATTCAACTTCTGTAGTTGAAAGTGCAACTACAACCTGTGTTTTTCACATCCAACTGATTTCTCCTCCAAACAGGTTAAACACATACCCGCTTGTAGATCTCCTACGATCCATATCTCCAGCCTAGTGTGCATCCACAAAGCCATGTATGTCCAACACTCTGTCTAATCTTGGTCTTCCTTGGTAGCACAATCCATAGCTAGCAGTGCCATGCAAATACATGAAAACCCTTTTTTATTGTTGTCCAATGCTCCTTCCCTAGTTTTGACATATACCTTCTCAAAAATCCCACTGCATGTGCAATGTCCGGTCTAGTATAGACCATTGCATACATGAAACTTCCAACTGCACTCGCATATGGAAAATGAGACATGTCCTCCTCCTCTTCCTATGTCTTGGGACACTGATCGATAGATAAATTTACACCAATAGGAATAGGGACCTTGACCGGTTTACATTCCTGCATATTAAACCTCTGCAATATTGTCTCGACATATTTTCTCTGATTTAACCAAAGTTTCCTCTTTTTCCAATATCTTTTAATTTCCATGCACAAAATGAAATTTGAAGCACTGAGATCCTTCATGTCAAATTTAGAGGACAACTGAGTTTTTACATCCTGGATGATCTCCTTGTTGTTTCCTATTAGCAACATGCCATCCACATACAAGAAAAAATAAATCAAATGATCACCAACTAATTTAAAATACACACAGTGATCCTCTTTTCTTCTTGTGAAGCCAAGTCCCAACATATAAGTATCAAATTTTTATACCACATCCTTGGTGATTGTTTTAAACCATACAGGTACTTTTTCATCTTGCATACTAGCTCCTTCTTTCCCTTCACAACAAAGCCTTATGGATGCTTCATATAGATTTATTCTTCCAGATCCCCATGTAGGAATGTTGTCTTCACATCCATCTGTTCTACTTCAAAATCAAATGCAGTAGCAACAAATAACAAAAATATTATAGAAGTTAACTTGGAAACAGGAGAAAACATCTCACCAAAATCAATTCCCTCAACCTGGGAATAACCCTTTACTACAAACCGAGCTTTGTATTTCTCCACTTTTCCCTTTTCATTCAACTTCTTTTTAAATACTCATTTGTTGCCAATGGGATTTCTTCTAATCGAAAACTCCACTAGATCCCAAGCCTCATTCTTATCCAAGGTTTCCATTTCTTCATCCATGGCCTTTTTCCATAGCTTTCCATCCTATGAATCCACTTCCTCCCTGACAGTTCTAGGATCATCATTAGTAATAGACAAAGAAAAAATTGAACGAAAATCAGATGGAGTATAAATTTATGTTAGCCTTCTTTCTCGAACCGATATCCTCAATACTGGAGTATGATGATCTTCTTCTTCTAATTCATGTTCTTCTATAGAGTCTGATTCATCATCCTTTAAATCAAACTTTATTTTCTCTGGTTATTCCTTACTTGGTAGGGCTTCCTGTTCAACAACATCCTTTATTTCTCTAAATACCACATCTCGGTTCTACACAACCTTCTTAGTTTCTAGGTTCCAAATATTATAACCTTTGAGACCATCTTTATTCCCAACAAAGATACAATTTTCATCCTTCTTATCTAGCTTACTCTTGTTTTCCTTTGGAACATTAAAATAAGCCTCACAACCAAATACCTTGAGATGTGTGAGAGAATTTTTCTTACCATTCCATACCTCTTGTGGATTCTTGTCATCCAACGTTGATGAGGGTGATATGTTGATCAGGTAACATGCAGTACCCACTTCCTCTGCCCATAATTCTTTCCTTAATCCGGTGCCACTGGGCATGCACCTTGCTTTTTCCATCAACGTCATGTTCATCCTTTATGAAGCTCCATTCTGCTGAGGTGTATATGGAGTAGTATTCTACCTTGCTATACTGCACTTCTTACATAATTCTTCAAATTCATTCCCGCAGAACTCTCTACCATTATCTGTCCTCAACACTTTAATTATTTTCTCTATTTGATTATCAACAAGAGCCTTAAACTCTTTAAACCTGTCAAAGACTTCAAATTTCTTCCTGAGGAAATATATTCAACTATTCGTCGAGAATTCATCTATAAATGAGACATAGTACACATATTTTCCCAATGATGGAACTAACACAGGTATAAACACATCACAATGAACTAGCTGTAAAATTCCTTCTACCCTCGTTGCACCAGAGGGGAATATTACCATATTACACAATGTTCACATAAATTAAAATCCATAGATCATTTAGACATACCTTCAACCATACCTTTACCGTGTAGTAGTCGAAGACCATTCTCTCCGATGTGCCCCATTCTTTGATGCCACATCATAAGATTTTCTCCAGAGACTGTAGGAGTTATTTCTTCTTCAACTCCAATATTAGGAACAATGGAACTATTACACCCATCACTAATAGTTCTTCCTTGCATCTTATATAGAGTTCCAAACCGATCTCTCTTCAACAACACTATTTCTCCTTGAACCATCTTGCAGGTTTCCTTTTCAAATATTGTTTTTACCCCTCCATCGTCTATTTTTCTTACAAAAAATAAATTTCTATCCAAACCTAGGATTTTCATAACACCAATTAGTGTTCTATTCCTTCCATATATGAGCCTCAACTTGACTTTTCCTCGTCCTATGATTCTGGTTGTCAATTCATCACCTAGGAAAACATTTCCTCCATCATACATTTCATATTCACAGAACCACTCCCTTTGGGGAGTCATATGAAAGGATGCACCTAAGTCAACCAACCATGCCTCATGATATGCATTTGTGCTTGAAGTGCCCTTCTTTTCCACATCTCCAATATACCTTTACAAACTTTCTGGGAGATTTAGATCTACCCTTATACTTAGATCTCACACTTGAGGACCTAGATCTATTTCTTTCATGGGAGTGTCCTCTTGCAAATAATGCATCTGTGCTCTATCCTTCCATGTTATTCTTCCTCATCTCCTCTGACAACAAGGATGAGACCACTTCATCAAACTTCAAGAAAATTGTATTACTACCTATGGACACAACCAGACTATCCCACGAGTCTGGTAAAGAGCATAGTATATTGATACACTTATCTTCATCTGAAATTTTAATCTCAATAGATACTAACTGACTTACCACAGTATTGAATGTATTCAAATGCTCTGCCAATGAGTCTCCATCTCTCATCCTCAAGTTATACAACTTCTTACTCAGGAAAAGTTTATTTACTAGGGACTTAGACTGATACAACTTCCCAAACTTATCCCATAAATATTTGGTTGTAGCTTCCTCTGACACATTTAGTAATACTGAATCTGAGAGACACAGTTGGATTGTGCTCTTCGCCTTCCGATCCAACTTTTTCCAGTCATTTGTTGAAGTTCTTATAAGTGCAGTACCTGGATCCACTGATCTCTGTCCACCAACAAATATTCCATCTTGAGCTTCCACAACTCAAAACTTTTCCCATTAAACTTCTCGATCTCGATTTTCGAACTGCTCGCCATTTCTTTTCACCTGAAAAATCAATACCACAGATCTCCCACTTTAACAAGGCTTATCACAGTCCCGAGCCAAACCCTTGAACACAAAGGCATCCCCCTGAAGCCAACAAATCTCTAATACCAAATGTAGATTTTAACCTTGTATTATATTTACTGCAAACAAATTTTCATTAAAAAAACAAAAAAGAAACAATGGAAAATACACACATTACACATAGATTTTTCCCCTATAAACCCAAATCGGGAAAACCAACATATTCTATATTCATTCATAGTGATACATTGTTTACAATGAAATATACATATAGGAGTCAACGACATCCAAAACCCTAACCCAATGACCTGGATTAGTCAGCAACCCTAATTCCTTAACCAGAAATAGAAAACCATCGGCAAAAAGAATGTGCCTAAAAATATCCCAACAATGGACACGAAAATTGAGGTAACACGAAAAACAAGGAAAAAATGTGACACGTTTCCCAAGGAAAAAAAATTCCCTTGAGCACTGCCCCCCTGCATGCCCGACGCAACGTAGCAGACACTAGAGCTAGTCATGCAAAGAATATAACACATACCCAACAAAAAATTCATAGTATTTTTTTATTTAGGTAGTACCTATAACTTCATTGATAAAATATTAGTAAAGTGTCTCAGTTGTTTTGTGTAATCAATTCCAAATTTTCCAGTAATGGTTGTTAATGGGAACATTAACGAGCAAAAATTCCATAACACCAAACTTGATATGGGAGACTATAAATTATCAAGCCTCTTGTATGCCATTCCTATTGGAGGATTAGACTTGTTTCTAGGGATTCGATGGCTAAGAACCTTTGATACAATTTCTACAAACTGTAATGATTTATTCATGACATTCAAACTAGAGGGATTTGAATAAAAAATAAATGGATTAAAATTACCACTCTCTTAACATATCAACTCAAAAGAATGGAAAAGATCCTAAAAAAGGGTTGTAGTGGAGTTACTACTAGACTTTATTCTATGGAAGTGAAGCAAGAAGATGAAAATATTCCATTAGAATTAAAATGTACCTTGGAAAAACATCATAGAGTATTCCAAATAATTCCTAAAGGGATAGCTCCATCTAAAGATTATGAACATCAAATTGAGTTGAGTCCTGAAAGTACACCATATCCACATAAGAGTGAGATTGAGAAAATGGCATAAGACATGTTGGATGTAGGTATTATATATCGACCAAGAAAGAGTTCATTTTTAAACTACCCCAATAGTGATGGTGAGAATAAAGGATAACTCTTAGATGATGTGTATTGATTCTAGAGATATAAAAAAAATCACCATTAAGGATAAATTCCCCATTCCAAATATTGATGAGTTATTAGATGATATCCATGGGGTGGCTTACTTCACAAAGTTAGATATTAAATAAAGATACCTTGAAATCAGATAGAGGGAAGAAATACATTCCAAAAACAACTTTTAAAACACGTGAAGGGCACAATGAGGTCTTGGTCTTGCCTTTTGGATTGACTAATGTTTCTTCTACTTTTCAGAGACTTATGAAAAAAAATTCCAACCTCATCTTAGAATGTTTGTTGTGGTTTTATTTGATGATAGACTTATCTATATAAAATCATAATAATAACACATTAAAATGTGGATAAAGTCATAAAAATACTTGAGAATAGTCAATAGTATCTAAAAATGTTTGAATGTGCTTTTGGGAAACAAAAAGTGGGGTATTTGGGTCATATTGTTTCATAGGATGGGTTCAAGGTTGACCCTCAAAGGATTCAAGATATTACAAAATGGCTCTTTCCTAAGAACATGAAGGATCGTAGAGGATTTATGGGTCTTATAGGATACTATATAAAATTTGTTAAAAATTATGCATGCATTGCAATCCCACTCGCACATCTCTTGAAAAAAAAATCATTTGTATGGAATGAAGAGGCTACCTTAGCATTCACACTTAAAGGATGTTATGACCTCTACATTAGTGTTGGAAACACTTGATTTTGTAAAACATTTATAATTGAATTTGATGCATCAGGACAAGCATTTGGAGAAGTATTGATGCAATAAGGGAGACCATTGGCTTTTGAAAGTAAACAACTCAAGGGAAATGATTTGTCAAAATCTAGTTATGAAAAAAAAAGTCAGCTATTTTACATGCATTCAAGAAATGGTGGAAATATCCCATTGAAAGGTTTTTTAAATTCAATATAGACTATAACATCCTAAAGTATGTTTTGGAGAAAATATTGCCTTCAAAAGAGGAACAAACATGAGTAGCTAAAATGCAATGGTTTTATTTTGAAATAAGAAAAAAAATATGGAACGATGGTGTGGTAGAAAATTCCCTTTCCATAATGAAAAAACAATATAGTTTATATTCCATTCATGAGTGGTTGGAAGAAGCTTGCCTTCAATGGAAAGAATAGAATAGTACTAGACAAAAAAAGCAATGTCTAAAAGAAGCGAAAAACTCTATGGAACATTTGGATTGGAAGAGAGACATCCTTTGGTACAAGGATAGAATATTTTTATGCACTCAATCAATTTTTCAACAACAAATATTAAGGGAGTCTCATAACGCTCCCATGGTGAGATATTTAGGGTTTCTTAAAACATATCAAGTGATATAAAAGGAATTTTTGGGGGGAAAGAATGAAAAAGGATATTCAAAAATTTGTAAGAGAATGTTAGGTGTGCCAAATAAATAAAATTGAGACTATCAAGACTCCAAGGTTACTTCAACCCTTAAACATACCTAATAAAATATGGGAATATATATCAATGGACTTCATTAGGGTTTACCAAAATTAGAAGATAAGGATGTTGATTTTGTGGTTGTGGATAAAATCACAAAATATGCACATTTTTGTGGAATTCAATCTATACATATACTTCAATCCAAGTAGCGGAATTGTTTATGAAAGAAATCCATAGGCTTTATGGATTTTCTAAAGTGATAGTAGAGACACAAAATTCCTAGGGAGTTTTTGGAAGGAGTTATGGAAGATAAGATGGACAACATTAGCCATGAATTTAGCATATCTTCCATTAACATATGGTCAAATAGAAATAGTGAACAAATGTTTAAAGGGTTATCTCCATTATTATTCTTCAGAAAAACAATCCCAATGGGTCAAGTGGCTTCCTATAGTATAATGGTGGTATAATACAACCTATCACACAACTACTAAGATATCTCCATTTTGATCTCTTTACGGATATCCAACTCCTAGGATCACATACATTTTGTAGGACCATTCCAAAGTACAAGAAGTAAACTCACATATTAAGAAGAATAAAGAAAATTTATAAATAATTAATGAAAAGCTTCCAACATCCCAGAACAAGATGATGAAACAAGCAAATTAACATCAAATTGGAAGAAAATTTGAAGTGGGGGATTAGGTTTATTTTAGAATCCAATGACCTACAGAGTAATAAATCTACTCTTCATTAAAAGAATCATTAGAAATTAGCTCAAAAATGTTATGGACCCTACAAGATCCTTCATAATATTAAAGAAGTGGCTTATGAGTTAGTTTTGACGTCTCCATGCATTCATTAGGTTTTTCATGTCTCTCACCTATAAAAGTATCTGGGACATACTATTGTAAATGTGTTGAACCTGCACATAATGTATCTAGCTAAATAATAATACACACATTTGCAGAGATAATTGGAGAAAGAAGAAGAAGGAGATAAATAAATGAAAGAATTCTCATTAACCGTTTTGAATAATGAATAATTTACACATAATATACTCAGTATAGCTCAATGACTGGGCACTGGAGGTGAACCAATGTGCCATAGTGGTGGTCTAGAGTGATATGGAAACACACCAACAGTTACGGGAGTGAACTGCCACCTAGTCTAGTCTCTTAGGAAGTTACGGGAGTGAATTGCCACCTAGTCTAGTCTCTTAGGAAGTTACGGGAGTGAACTGCCACCTAGTTGAGTTAACTAGTCAGCTAGTCTTCAGTTAGTTGACTGAACAGAGGGTAGTGAGGATCTAACTCAGGGAATCAAGGCTAATGATCCACTCTGGTGATGTTACCAAGGCAAGGTCAAATTAACATGGCGATGATCCCAATGTTTCATGGTGAGAAAACGAATGCAGCATCTAAACTCAACTCAACTAGTCAAACTGAAGTGTCAACTGAAAGAGAATATTCTCCAGGTGGAATATTCTCCCCTAGAATATAGGAGACTGGATAATGACTAATTATGACTAATAAACAAGGAAAAACCTTAGAAAAAATAAATCCTAGGTGTGTGTGAAGTAACTCCAACACTCCCCCTAAACATCACTATGGTGAAAACAAAGAATGGGTCCCCACAATGAGGCCATGTTAGGTACCCAAATACAAAAGATACACTGAAAATAAAGTGAGGAAAGAGGGAAAACCTCATGGGAACCC
>ML785692.1:162599-177930 GCA_009831015.1 Picea engelmannii | reverse complement strand
ATTACAATGCATAAATAAATAAATAAATATGAGAAGGAACAAAAAGCAGTTGCTAGGCAACTGTGTCCTTCACTTCAAGAAGACTTCGCAACTGTGCAAGTTTGTTCTCGTTGAAGATTTTGTTGAAGATGTAGATGTTTGCACGGATCTAATGAAGTAGATTAATCATTGATATTTCCACACATATCCACTTTATCTTCTTGTAATGAATAAGATCCAAATAAATATTGCATGAAATTTTGAAAACCGTGCGGTCGTTTCCAGAAAAATGCAGAAATTTTGTTGATTTTAAAATGATCATAATTTCACTTCCCGGACTCCGTTTCAGACGATTTGTTTTTTGAAATTGGATATTTTCCTGAGAGGAATTCAAATATCCAATTTGTTTCTAAAAAAAATTCTCAGAAAATATCATAATTGAGTCTGATGTGTGCAACTCCCTTTTTGTCTCCTGAATTGTATGCATTGTGCATGGAAAAGCATCTGTATGTGACCCCTGAGATGCATGCCATATATCTTCCACGTGAAATTCAGAAAAAAAATCTGAAATGGAGTAGACATCATCTTCAATTAATGGGATACACATTTGTGCAAAAACATTTGTAGAAGACTCTTCATAATAGGAGGCTTGATCTTTTGACGGTTTATCTTCTGGTTCTATCTTTCCAATCCCCTGCATGAAATATTCACAATATTATTTATTCCCAAATAGAACCTCCAATATGTTCCATAATTCATTTGGAGTTGATTCTTGTGATTCTTCATATACTTGGTGGAGAATTTATGGAGAAATAGACAAGAAGATAAATCCTATAGCCATATCTTGTCTATTGAGAAGGTCATTTTTCTCATCGGCAGAATCAAGATCTAATTCCATTTCCATGGTTATTTGGTATAATCCTCTACTTCTGAGAAGAATTAGAATCTTTGGCTTCCACTCCAAATAGTTATTCGGCGTGAGAAATATTATCGGTGAGTAAAACGTATATTCCATCTTTTCTGCGTTCTTCAATCTTCAGTAACTGCAAAAATAATTTGGTGTATCTTTTGTTTAGCAGTCCATCGACTCTGATACCATGTAAATGTGTTGAACCTACACATAATAGATCTAGCTAAACAATAATACACACATTTACAGAGAGAATTGGAGAAAGCAGGAGAAGGAGAGAAATAATGGAAGAATTCTCATTAACCGTTTCAACACTCAAAGAGTGAATAATTTACAATAGATATAGAATACATGAGTAACTAATGAGCCATAGTGGTGGTCTAGAGTGATCTGGACACACACCAACATTTACGAGAGTAAACTACCACCTAGTCTAGTCTCTCAGGCAGTTATGGGAGTGAACTGCCACCTAGTTGAGTTAACTAGTCAACTAGTCTTCAGTTAATTGACTGAACAGAGAGTAGTGAGGAGTTAACTCAGGAAATCAAGGGTAATGCACCAGTCTAGTGATGATCCCAAGGCAAGTGCGCATTAGATGGTGATGATCCCAATGTTGCATGGTGACAAAACTAATGCAACATCTAAACTCAACTCAACTAGTCAAACTGAAGTGTCAACTGAAAGAGAATATTCTCCAGGTGGAATATTCTCCCCTAAAATATAGGAGATTGGATAAATGAATAATAATGACTAATAAACAAGGAAAAAACTTAGGAAAAGTAAATCCTAGGTGTGTGCAAAGTAACTCCAACAAATGGTTATGTTAACTACCCCTCTATACTCTGCCTCGGCTGAAGATAGAGCAATGGCAACTTGCTTCTTGCTCGACCAATAGATAGGCCTGGAACCAAGACTAAGTGAGTAACCAGATGTGGAATTGCAATCAATGTTATCTCCAACCCAGTCGGAATCAGTAAACCAGATGAGATCTAATGTAGAGTCTATTGCATAATGAATCCCAAAGGTGATGGTGCCCTGTATGTATCGAAGGATACACTTTACAACTTTCCTATGTAGCTCATGCGGCTTCTGCCTGAACCTGGAAACTGCGCCAACTACATATGAGAGGTCTAGTATTGAGTGTGTAAGATAGAACAAGCTCCCTACTAGTTTTCTGTACAGTGTGTTGTCAACCAGTGGAGTCTCGCCACCATCCTCAAGTTTGACTCCTGATAGGAAAGGAGTCGGAGTAGACTTTCCGTTTGTCATGTGAAATCTCTCAAGGAGATATCATGCATACTTGGCCTAAGACAGTTTGACGCATGATGCATCCTGACTGATATCGAGTCCAAGGAAGAAGTGTAGCAGACCCATGTCCGTCATCAAAAAACCTGTCATGTAGAATCCTCTTGACTGCAACAATCGCTGAAGTCGAGCACCCGGTGATCAACAAATCATCAACATACAAAACTAAAAGTGTAAGTGAATCAGTCGTCCTGAGCATGTAGACATTTGGGTATGATTTACAACGTACAAATTTATGTGACAACATGTAGGAATCCATCTTGGCATATCGTGCCCTTAGAGCCTACTTAAGGCCATAAAGTGACTTCTTCAGTCAACAGACCAAAGATGATTCCTGCATAAATCCCTGGGGCTGCTCCATGTATATCTCCTTAGAGAGATCACCATGAAGAAATGAATTCTTCACGTCCATCTGATGGAATTCCCATCCTTTGGCTACCACAATGGCAAGTGTCAATCGTATGGAATCCATCTTCGCTACTGGAGTGAAGGTCTCATCATAGTCAATACCATGAACCTGTTGAAAGCCTTTGGCGACAAGCCTGGCTTTGTATCTGTTGATATGTCCATCCGCTGTGCTCTTGGTCCTATAGACCCATCTGCATCTGACAAGTTTCCTCCCATAAGGAAGAGGAACCATATCCCAAGTCTGGTTCTCGAGGAGGGAGTTGTACTCCTCCTGCATGGCAGATTCCCAAAAGGGATTTCCAACATCCTCTCCATAAGACTGTGGATATGAAGAATGAACCAAGAAAATATGCCTAGAGGGAAATGGTTCAGTGCCAATGAGTGCAACAGGAGGATCCTCAAAATCATATCGATTCCTCCTAGTATCAGCTGGATCACCAACGAGATCCCCTGCAGCCTGAAGAGTAGTTTGTGACCACTTGGGCCTCTGCTTTGGCTCTGCAACTGCATCTAGATGCTCTGATTCTGCATCCAACTGTATTGACTCTGAATCTAAATCATCTGAGTTCTCTGAATCAAAACTCTCATCTGAAGAAGAGTCGACATGTGCATGCTCATCATCTCAGATAGGTGGAAGAGTGAAGGTGTCTGCATGCGACTGTTGAGGTACATGTGAGACACTTTCCTCGAATTGGACACTATGCTCAATGATGAGCCGGTCAGAGGAAAAATCAATAAGACAATATCCCTTCAGACTGTCGAGGTATCCAACAAAAATGCACGTAGTGCTCTATGGATCAAGTGCCTTCCTCTTTTCAGAGTTAATCCTAGCCCATGTACGTGAACCAAAAATGTGAAAGTGGGTCACTTCCAATTTGAGGCCGCTCCAAGCCTCGTAGGGGGTCTTATCCTTGACATATCTATGAGGAGATCTGTTTTGGATGTATGTTGCACAATTAAGTGCTTCGGCCCATAGTCTCTGTGTTAGTGACTTTGCATGCAGCATGCAAGATGCCATCTCCTTTAGAGATATGTTTTTCCGCTCAACAACTTCGTTTTGCTGCGGAGTATAGGGAATTGTGTGTTGCAACTAGATCCCTGCCTCATGGAAAAGATTATGGATCTCATGATTTACATACTCTCCCCTGTTATCATTTCGAAGGACTTTGATCTTCTTTCTGGACTGTGTCTCAACCAAGGCTTTGAAATCTTTGAGGTGTTGAAATACCTCAAATTTTTTCCTGAGAAAGTAGATCCAAGTAAAACGTGAGAAATCATCAACAAAAATGAGAAAAAACCTCACTTTGTTGATGGATGGATGCGGAAAAGGACCCATAAGGTCACTGCGGATCAGATCTAAAGGTGTGGAATCTCATTGAGACTTTCCTTTGTCGAATTTCTCTTGAGGGTGTTTTCCGAGAACACATCCCTCACATACTCCCTTGGAGAAATGGATGTTTGGTAGACCATCAACTAATATGTTCTTGCTAATTTGTTCCATGTATCTGCAATTCAAATGTCCAAACCTTTCATACCATATCCTACTACTTTCATCAGCATGAGTAAGCAGTAAAGCAGAATCATGTTCAATGAACTCATAAAATGTATACAATCTAGATTGATGATTTACCTCACCGGTTGCAACCCTGGATTTGTTTTGCATGTCATAGATGTACATGTAATTTGGTGTGAATTTGACTTTCTTTCTGGTGCCAGAATTCTTCATCTGATACAAGGAGAGAAGGTTGACAAAAAGTTTGGGAACATGCAACACATTCTCGAAGCTTCCGTTGGTGAGTTCAATCCTTCCTTTGTTGGTGACTTCGATAGAAGAGTTGTCCCCCATCAAATTAGGAGGACCTTTGCATGCATCCAATGAAGAATAGACTGCTTTTGAGGCAGCCATGTGATGTGATGCACCTAAATCTACGATCCAAGCATCGGGAGAGGAGTTGATTGCAATAAAGGCATGGATAGAATTGCCTTTATTAGAATTTGGATCTTCTGGCTTCTTCTTCTTTTCACCCTTGGGGATGCGATATCCAAGGTTGTTTTGATGAAGTATTTGAGACATCATATCTATTTGAGACATGCGTTTCTCTCCTTTTCTTCCCTTTTCTCCTTTGGATCCAGAGGCATTGGTGAAGGTTTTTGTGTACCCTTCCTTTTTCGGATGTGAATGAGATTTCCACTTATCTTTATATTTAGATTTCTGATATTTGTGTCTGCCATCATACACAGTGAGTGCATGCACCCTTGGGCCTTTGATTGTGCCCATGTTGATGAGCTTGGTTTTCTCTTGTGTCAGGGATTCGATAAAGTCCTCAAGAGAAGGCATCTTTCAGGTGGCTCCAGAGGCGAATCTGACAGTATGGAATGTAGATACGAATACCGAGAATTCAGGACCAATATTGTAGAGAATGGTGAGAACCATTTGTTTCTCCTCCTTCGATTTATCAACCCCGCAAGCTTTGAGTTGTGACAGTAAATCCTTGAATTTTGTAAAGAAATCTTGGATATTGTCGAAGATTTTTGGATCCAATGTGAGAAAATTCACCTCCAACATGTGTCCCCTCATCTCATATTGTTTTCCAAAGAGCCCTTCCAAGGTGGTCCAGGATTTATTGGGAGTCTTACAGGAAGATATATGAAAAAGGATATCGGGAGAAATAAGACTGCAAATTGTTTCGAGGGCCTCATCCATGCGATTTAGGTACTTGGATTTTTCTATGGCTAATGTTAGTTCTGTATATGTATTCAAGTTTAACTTGTACAACCCTCTGGTTCATATATGTATGGCTATTTTATCCTTCCATGCAAGATAGTTGTAAGGTGTAAGAATGAATTCTTTTTGGAAATCCATCTTTCCGCTGTCTTCAATCTTTTGTACTTGCAAAAAAATTTGGTGTAGCTTTTGCTTAGAAATCTGTCGAATCTGATACCATGTAAATGTGTTGAACCTGCACATAATAGATCTATCTAAACAATAATACACACATTTGCAGAGACAATTGGAGAAAGAAGAAAAAGGAGAGAAAGAAATGAAAGAATTCTCATTAACTTTTTTGAATAATGAATAATTTACACATGATATACTCTGTATAGCTCAATGAGTGTGCACTGGAGGTGAACCAATGCACCATAGTGGTGGTCTAGAGTGATCTAGACACACACCAATAGTTATAGGAGTGAACTTCCACCTAGTCTAGTCTCTCAAGCAGTTATGTGAGTGAACTGCCACCTAGTTGAGTTAACTAGTCAACTAGTCTTCAGTTAACTGAATGAACAGAGACTAGTGAGGAGTTAACTCAGGGAATCAAGGCTAATGCACCACTCTGGTGATGATACCAATTCAAGGTCGAATTATCATGGTGATGATCCCAATGTTGCATGGTGACAAAACCAATGCAGCATCTAAACTCAACTCAACTAGTCAAACTGAAGTGTCAACTGAAAGAAAATATTCTCCAAGTGGAATATTCTCCCCTAGAATATAGGAGACTGGATAATGACTAATTATGACTAATAAACAAGGACAAACATTAGGAAAAAGAAATCCTAGGTGTGTGTGAAGTAACTCCAACAACTATGCCAGTACAAATTTGTTAGGAAATGAGGAACACTTCCACACTAAACCTAGCAGAAGAGAGGAAGAAATATTTAATAAAGAAAGTAAATGAAAAAGAAAGAACACAGTACACATAAGTTTTACCCTAGAAACCGAAATGGGAAAACCAACATTCCTTGAGCGTTTTTCTCTCTTGTTGTCTTATTCCTTCAGAATAAAAGGTTACATGCCTAACCTTGGTCTACACCTAAGACACAATAGACATCATACCTTCTTGATTTACACAATAAAAACCCTGTAGACAATTTGACTTACATCTACATGACCAAAAACCTCTAAAATGATTTCTCTAAAAATTAGCTTTTACAACACTACAACACGCCTTATTTATAAGCTTTACATTAGGTATAACCCTAAATAAAGGTGCCAAAAAATAGTTACAAATCCTTTCATATCATTGGATACAAATCTTGTGAATCTCGGAATTTTGTTACAATCGACTCTAAGTCGGTTTACCAGTCGACCTCCATTTGGTATTCAATCGGTTTCCATGTTCCCTCCTGTTGACTTCTTGTCGGTTGACCTCTTTGAATTGTTGTCGATTTATTCGACTTTGAATTTACCCAGTCGATCCACCTCAACCTTCGACTTCACTGCAAATAATACAACAACCCAACGTTCTCCCACTTGTTGTCTTCTTTGTTGAAACTAGGATATTTCTGAACTCTCGTTCACAGATCCAGGGTAGCAATGCCCATTTCCTCTCTGCACCAAGAGAACTTAACAACAATCATAGACTTGGTCAAAGAGTCTACTATGCTTTCCAGCATGTCTACTTTCTCCAACATCACCTTGTTTTTTTCCACCATGTCTCTCACAAAATGGCATTATACATCAATGTTCTTAGTCTTGGAATGACAAGCTAGGCTCTTTGCCATAAATATTGTTCTTTGAATATCACAAATTATCTTCATAGCTCTTTTCTCAAACCCGATTCCTGAACATAGCCTTTGCAACCATACGGCTTCTTTGCTTCCATGAGTGGCTACCATGTATTCAACTTCTATTGTTGACAAGGCTAGGACCACCTATTGCTTACTCATCCAATTGATTTCTCCACCAAACATATTGAACACATATCCATTGGTTGACCTTCGACGATCTAGATCTCCAGCCGAGTCAGCGTCGACAAAGCCATGTACATATAATTTACTGTCACTTCCAGGTTTTCCTTGGTAGCATATAGCATAGTCTTTTGTGACACAAAAATACCTTAATACTCTCTTGAAAATTTTCCAGTGCTCCTTTCCATGTGTCGACATGTATCTACTCAACACTCCCACTGCATGGGAAATGTCTGGTCGAGTGAAGACCATTGCATACATTAGAATACCAACAACAATTGCATAGGGAACATGTGCCATGTCCTCTATTTCCTCTTGAGTCCTTTTTCACTGTTCAACAATTAGCCTTGCTCCCACATGAATTGGCACCTTCACAGGCTTGAAATCCTACATGTTGAAACGTTTCAATATTGTTTCAATATACTTCTTCTAGTTCAACCAAATCTTTCTAGCTTCTTGATCTCTCTTGATCTCCATTCCCGAAATGAAATTCGTTGCACCAAGATCCTTCATGTCGAACTTGGAGGATAAATTCTTCTTCACCTCCTTTATTGTGTTCATTTGGTTTCCAATCAATAACATGTCGTCGACGTATAGTTCTACATATATGAAACACCCACCTTCTTATTTGGAATATATGCAGTGATCAACTTTGCTTCTCACAAATTCCAAATATTTATTTCCCCTTACTACAAATCCTTTAGGTTGTTTCATGTATATTTCTTCTTCTAGGTCCCTGTGTAGGAACGTTGTCTTTACTTCCATTTGTTTTATTTCCAGGTTAAATGTTGCAGCCAGAGACATTAGTACTCTAATGGAAGTTAATTTTGCAACAGGGGAAAATATCTTACGAAAGTTGACTCCTTCGACTTGGGAATATCCTTTTGCTTCTAGTCAAGCTTTGAATTTCTTGACTTGAACTGCAACATTCATTTTCTTCTTGAATACCCACTTGATACCAACATGTTTTCTTCCATTTGGTAATTCGAAAAAATCCCATGTCTCATTCTTATGCAAGGATTCCATATTTTCAATCATGGTGTCCTTCCATACCTTTCCCTCTGCTGAGTCGACTACCTCCTCAACCGACTTGGGTTCTTCGTCAGTGGCAGTTAACACAAATGCAGAACGAAATTATGGCAGAATATACCTTTCAACTAGTTTTCTTAATCGTTCTTACCTCCTTACAACCAGGGTCGATTGTTCCACCTCTTCATCTTATTTAGTCGACTCATCTAAATCGGTTTATTCGTTCCTCAGTTCAAACCGCACCTTCTCTAGATTATTCTTTGTTTGAACCATCACTTCAGACTCAGACTTTGTTCCGACTTCTATGAAGACCGCATCTCGAATGTACATTTATTTTCTTGATGCAGGATCCCAAAGCTTATATCCTTTAATTCATTCTTTGTATCCAATGATAATACACTTGACTACCTTCTTGTCCATCTTTCTCCTCTTTTCCTTGGGAATGTGCACAAATGCATCATAGCCAAATGTTTTGAGATGTGAAACGGAAGGATTCTTAACAGACCATACCTCATGTGGAGGTGTGTCAACTAGCATTGACGAAGGAGACATATTCACTAGATATATTGCAGTGTCGACTGCCTCTGCTAAGAATTCTTGTGCGAGCCGGGCACCAATGAGCATGCTCCTTTCCTTGTCCATCAATATTTTGTTCATTCTCTTAGAAACTCCATTTTGTTGTGGGATATATGGTATGGTATTTTGGAATTATATGCTACACTTCTTGTAGATATGATCAAATTCGTTTCCACTGAATTCATCACTGTTGTCAGTTCTCAGCACCTTAATATTCTTATATGTCTAGTTTTCTACAAGATATTTAAACTCTTTGAATTTCTCGAAAACCTCTATTTTCTTCCTCAAGAAATACATCCATGTCTTCTTGGAAAAATAATATATGAAGGAGACATAATATAGGGATCCACCAAGTGAAGGAATTGAAATAGGTCCAAACACATCACTATGAACCAGTTCTAGAATCCCCTGTGCCCTTGTCTTTCTAGATGGGAACCTCACCCGAACTTGTTTTCCATATATATGTTCAAAAAAGTCGAATTCTAAATTACATTCAAAAAAATATTCGACCATACATTTTCTAAGCATAGCTCAAATTCCTTTTTCTCCAATATGTCCCATCCTCTTGTGCCATAGCATGGTCAGGTCGTTTTGACAAGGAATTGTCGATTCGAGTTGAATCGACTCAGCTCGAATCGAGTCGACTTCAAGAAAAACAATGTTGTTGCATCCAGTTGAGTCGACATTCCCTAATAACTTGTACAGGGTTCCAATCTAAACTCCTTTCATTAAGACCATCACACCTCTGACCATCTTGCATGTATCCTTCTGAAATAGAGTGTGCACCCCAGCATCACTCATCTTGCTAAAAAATATCAAGTTTCTTTCCAAACCCAGAATGTGTAGAAAACTTGGAAGGGTTCTACTCCTCCCATCCTACAGTGTCAGCTGAACTCTTCCTTGTACGGAAATTTTTGTTGTCGAGTTGTCCCCTAAGAACACATTTCCTCCTTCATATCATTCGTATTAACAAAACCATTCTCTATGTGGTGTCATATGATAGGATTCTCCTGACTCGATCAACCAAACATCTTGATCTGACTGTTTACTTGTCAATGCCAGGTACACATCGCCTCCCTTTTTTGGAGTCATCTTTCTCTCAGTCAACTACTTCTCATCAGATATTGTACTGGCTTATGTTTCCTTCAAATTGCAGTCCCTTTTGTAATTCCCAGCTTTACCGCATTTATGGCATCTTCTTAATGTCGACTGAACCAAAGATATAGATATACCCTTCGACTCAGAATTTCTACTAGGGAAATTTCCTTTATCTTTGTCAATCGATCGATCTCTCACCACTAATACATCTTTGGTTGATCCTTCCATGTTATTCCTTCTCATTTATTCTGACAATAGAGATGAAACCATGTATTATAGCGCTAATGTGGTTTAATTACTCCATATAGCCATGACTAAGCTATCCCAGGAGTCTAGAAAATAACATAATAGGCTAACACATTTCTTCTCCTCAGTGATTTTAATATCCACATAATATAATTGGATTATAATGGTATTAAACACATTTAAATGCTCATTCACTAAAATTCCCTCACTTATCCTCAAAAGATACAACTTCTTCCTAAGGAACAACTTGTTTACTAAGGATTTTGACCAGTACAAGATCCCCAACTTGTCCAACAATTTCTTGGTTGAATATTCACCTTAGACATTCAACAGTACCAAATCTACAAGACAAAGTTGAATCGTTCTCCTTTCCCTTCTCTTGAGTTTCTCCCATTCTTCCCTTAGCATACTTGTCGAAATGGTACCTGGACACACTACTTCCCATTTTTCTCAATCGACAAGTAGATCATCAATTTTAAGCTTCCAAAGCTCAAAATTCCAGCCATTGAATTTTTCGATCCCTATCCTCGAGCTACTCGCCATTCTTTAAGCTCAATCTGTAAATATTTATGACTTACAACTCTTACTATAATTAGGGTTTAGCTTAGATCCAAGGTTGTTAAACCAATCTCTGATACCACATGTTAGGAAATGAGGAACACTTCCACGCTAAACCTAGTAGAAGATAGGAAGAAAGATTTGATCAAGAAATTAAATGGCAAAGAAAGCACACAATAATAATACAGTTTACCCTAGAAACCCAAAGCACACATATTTTACCCTGGAAACACAATACACATAGATTTAATCAAGAAAGTAAATGACAAATCAAGCACACAATACACACAAGATCTCTTGTTTTCTTATTCCTTCAGAGTAAAAGGTTACATGCCTAACCTTGTTCTACACCTAAGACACAATCGACATCATACCTTCGTACTTTACACAAGAACAACCCTGTATCCAATTTGAATTACATCTACATGGTCAACAACCTCTAAAACGATTTCTCTAAAAAATATTTTTTACAACATTATGACACACCTTATTTATAAAATTTATAGTAGGTAAAACCCTAAATAAAGGAGCCCAAAAACAGTTACAGATCCTCACAGATCATTGGCTACAAATCCCATGAATCTGGGGATTATGTTACAATCGACTATAAGTCGGTTTACTAGTTGATTACCAGTGGACCTCCATTAGGTATTCAATCAATTTCCATGCACCTTCATGTCGTCCTATTGTCAGTTGACCTCTTCGAATTGATGTCAATTTCTTTGACTTCGAATTTACCCGGTTGATCCACCTTAACCTTCGACTTTCACTGCAAAGAATATAACAACCCAACAAGATTGAGATTCTAGAATTAGATGAAGAAGGAAAATGGATTCTTGAACCAAAAAAAGTTATATATCAATGTTTTCTTTCTTTTCAAAATAGAAATATTATGGATCACCTAATCAAGTGGAAGAATATGCCTCTAGAAGAAGCTACATGGGAATATGAGCAATTCATGAAAAACACCCTCAATTATAGTCTTCGAGGAAAAATATATTTAAAACAAGAGGCTAGTGTTAGGGAGTTAACCCTCTTTCCTTATTATTATATTATTTATATTTAGGTCGGCCTAAAGTGTAGGGTACATCATGCCCTCTTTATCTTTTACTTATTGTTACACATCAAAATCACTCATTTCAATGATGGTTAGTGTCATTGTTACAAATATCGCAAGTGTCGCATATTGGTCGCAAGTGTCACAAACATTATCTTGTTTATGTCATCTCTCTAATGACATCGTAAAAACACTTAAGACACCTCAAAGACTAGCCTTGAAGAAGAGAAATCAATTGACAAGGAGTACAAGCCTTTTGCCACTGAAAAATCCACTCAAAAGCCAAATTTGAAAGGGAGCGCTCCCCTACATACTATCAGGGAGCGTTGGCGCTCTGTACCCTCTTCTAGGGGAGCGTTCCAATGCTTTGTGTCACTTTTTGAGGGAGCGTTGGCCTTTTTTGGGTGAAATTTGGTTTGTTGGAGGAAATCAGGGAAGAATCCCCTCAATATCTGAAGGTGGTTGGATTTGAATCTGAGGTCGAGGCATGATCTTAGGGGAGATGCACAACTGAAGGAGAGAAATCCTCAACTTATCCCAAAGATCTCTCAAGTGGTTAGGTCTCTCCAAGCCTATATAAGGAGGTCTCTTCATGGTGAAAAGATATATGGAGATTGAGAATTACACCAAACTTATGATCCCATAAGTGAGATGCCATTGAAGCATAATCAATGTATATTACTTGAGCAAAGGGGCTGGACAAGGAGAGCTGGAAAAAGCTACTACACCTTCATCAGAGGATTGTAAGTACTCTTCATTTGTTCTCATTAATACACATACATGCTTGGTTTGTTTATTTCAAGTTTATGTTTGTTCCACATGAACTTGTCTTCAGTAGATAGATCTTTATTTGAGCTAATCTTAGTAGAATAGGAAGCTTGTTGTATCTTTGTTTGTTCTAAAGGATCTATCGAGGAGCTTGGGATTGAAGCTCAACTTGGACTTTGCGAGGAAAAAAGTCATTTAAAAAAGTACACTTTTCTTCTTCCTCTTCATTCATTATCTTAATTAGATCTAAAAGGATGTCAGTGACCAATGATAGCACCCTTTCTGTCTTGGTTTTAGGGGTCTAGATACCAAGAGGGAATCTGCTTGTCCGCGGGAGGATTCACCTGTGCATCTTTCCTTGTGCATTTGATATATTCTAAAAGGAGGGTATCCCTTCGAAGAGGATTCTTATTTATTGAGTCGGTATCATTCTCAAGGCATGGAATTACTTATTCTTTCCATTTTTGTTCTATTTGGTTTATTTGGTACAAACATTTTCCCCTTTCTATTTGTCTTCTCCTTTCTCCTACAATCATCATGATGATATCCATATTAAGATACAATTGATGCCATATCTATAAATGTACCATAAGGATACAATATTAATGTAAGTACAAAATTTGAGAAATACAAGATCTTATTAAGCAATTAAGTGAAGAACCACAAACACATAACTACCCATCCATGAACAATTAAACCATTAAACAATTATAAATTGCATGCACACAAGAAAACAAGGATTAACTGGTTATGTATTTTGTACTGTTAATATAGATTGTTAAAGAACATTTTGATTCCCTTCATGTGAAGATATGACATAACCACATTACATAAACAAATTGTGTACAAGCAATTTGATCTTATATAGATAATTTTCCAAAAAAAATATACACATTTCAATATAATTTTTCAAACAAAATACAATGTTCATTGTGGGAGGCTATATTTATGTGGTCAAATTAAAGACCACATTTACATTATGAAGGATGTAGACACAATTCAACTAGACATAGTGCTTTCAAAGGCTGGCTCAACTTCAAACATATAGTTTATTAAGTGGATAATGTAGAAAAGTATATTGAACATTTGTGGTAATTATTGGATATCCGGGGTCACATTGTGCATTATGAGGTGAGTCCCACATAACCTTTCTTCACAGGGGCTTCACTTGTTGGTTGATATTCTATCACATTCATTCATAAAGGGGTATTTTAAAATTGAGAAAAATCAATTCAATATATTGTTTCATATTAAGGGAGAAGAGGTATTGTTTTAACTAAAGCAAGTTTATAAGTATTCGGAAAGAGTGTTGAGCATAGTGTGGGGTCATTTATATGTATTGCAAGGGTGTTATACGTATTGGTTGATGGCTTGTTGGGAAAGAAATAGGCACACAATAAACAATGTTTAAAATCTCTTTCAGAAGAAGAAATTGGTAGTGAAGTTATAGCCCCACCCCTTACTACGATCACTCAAAATATTCATATGGTGAATTATTTTGAGAACCATAGCATGTGTGTCACGTATCATTATATGTATCAATTTTCCTAAGCCCACTTTTTCTTTGTATTTATGTATGTAGGGTTTTATCTCTAATTTTGTATGGTTTACTTTGTTGTAGGCCACTTCTATGCATTTGTAAAATCCCACAACTTGATCCCATATTTAAGGGAAAAGGTGTTTGTCGATTCAAGGGGCTCTCTAGGCAACCCTAATTTTTCACTATCTAGGGATCTTTTTGAGTGGGTGATTTTGGTTGGGAGAATGAGGGTTTCTAGGTTTTTACAATGATGGGGAAGCCAATATAACCACACAATGAATATAATGACCCCTCTACACAGCCTCATGGGGATGTGTATACTTTCCTTTTTTCATTATACAAAGAGAGGATTATGATTACCCCGATTTTATTGAGCTCAACCAACCAATTAGGTCTCTTGTTTGGAAAGATGGGTTTCAAACTTCATAAATAATTTACTTGGTGTTACATCTGACCTTAATCTTAATATATGAAAAAACATGATACAAAGATAGAGTACAAGGAAGAAATGACTCATTTCTACTTAAAGAATAGTAAGAATGCCCCTAGTTCAAATCAAGCCATGGGATAACAATATATCACATATCTCCTAATGAGAGAGCCTTTGAGTCTAAATGATAAGAAAGTAGGAATGGATTATTGGGTACATCACTTGCCTAAAGATATTGTAAATACAACATTGATAAGTAGATAGTTAGATAGATATTTTTTCTTAAAATATCCATGAGATTAGAGATGTATGGGATGAAGAGTTATGACTTAAGGTGACTTCCCTTTATAAGTATACATGTGGTCTACAAATATAAATCAATATACATAAACCCCTTCCTCAATGAATGCATGACTATGTGTTACACTGAAGAGAGTGGTGAAAGAAGTATAACACCAAGCCCTTGAACCCATGCTATCTTACTATAGTGGAAAATCCCTATGTTGGGATGTCAATGCACATGTTTTCTTATTTTTAGGTTATTTTTATGATTTATGGGTTTATAATATTTTTTTCATGTCTAAGTACTAGGGGTAGAAATAAAAAGGCATATTAAAAATTCCACGAAAACAATGGATACCTACGATATCTGGTAAAATAGGTTTTTGTTTTTTAATTAGAATATGTATTGTGTGGAGGGTTCAATAAAAGTATTTTGGCATGGGAAGTAGAATC
>ML785692.1:147996-162553 GCA_009831015.1 Picea engelmannii | reverse complement strand
GTGGGGGGGGGGGTGTAATATGTAAGCCCGGATTTCAACCTATCATCATTTTTTCTTGGGGATTAGGATCAATGACCAACAATGAGGCGGAGGCCTTGGCTCTCTTCGTAGGAATTCATCTGGATCAACCCAAGAAAATTCAAAACCTTGTTTTCTGTGGAGACTCCATGATGGTAATAATAGTGGTGGCTAAGGGGAACATCAAAGGAAACTTCTATTTGTGTGTCATGTCCCTCTCCCTATAAGCCTTCGATAAATTTTATAAGCATTCCTTGTTCCTCATTAAAAGAGAATTGAACATTGAAGCAAACAAGCTAGCCAAGGTGGGATCAGGGATAGAAAAATGTAATTTAGTAGTGAATGGGGTTATAAGGTTATTCCATATTCCCTAATATCATGATGGTTGGATTTAATATTATGGATGGTTGGCGGAGCTTCAAAAATAATATTCCTCTCCTAGCAAACTCCATTAATCAGGGAAGTTATTTCGTGTTACTTCCCTGTCTGCGTGGTTTTGGTTTTTAGGGAGGGTTGTGATGGATTTGAGCATTCATGAAAAAGAAAATTGAGGTAATTTTTATGGGTTTGGACCTCACCAAGAAGTAATTTATTCATCGTCTCCTCTCATTCAACGTAATGAAGAAACCTTGGTATACAAATACCATTGCTCCTTCTCTGATTTCAGTTCTATAAATTTCTCTGGTTTTTTACGAAGTGATAGGGGAATTTGGATAGTGGGTGAAGTAGAAGGTATTTTGCTCATTTTTTTTTTTTGTTACACTAGGGAAACACAAAATTTTAATTTTAGGTGTTGGTTTTATCTCTACGCCACTTCCCACTCTAGGTCCTATGTTCTTTCTTGGTAAAGAAGTGGTCTCCCTGATGACAACCATTCGACCATTATTCTGAACGAAAAAAAACAATTTGGGTCCTTTTCTCCATTCATTTTCCTTGGCACGTTGTTTAGTTCTAACTTTTTGTTCACTCTAGACCACAATTTAGAGCCAACGAGCCTCTAGTCTAGGCCCTGGTATGTTTCCTAGTTAATAAGGGGGTTCCTTGATGGCTTTTAGTCTTCCCTTGCCTCAATTGGGGGTTTCATTTGTTTTGGGTCTCTCTTCGCTTCAATTTGCTTTGTCTTGTGGTTTGGAGGAACACGTGGATGTAGTATTTACAGGAAATATAGGGCCTATATTCCATCCTAATGTATATTTTAACTTTTTACAATTAATTAATACAAATAGATTCTTAATACAAACAAAAAAGATATAATGGCACACACACACACACATTACACAAAGATTTTTACCCCGGAAACCCAAACCGAGAAAACCAACAACATGTTAGAGTCACACCCCTAATATTTTATTTCATCATTTATTCATTGTTTACAATACAATACATATATAGGATCCCATGACATCCAAAACCCCTAATCCATTGACCCAGATGCAAAAAACCGAAATCAGAAAACCATCGATGACACTTGGTGCAACACAGACACTTGGTCTAGTCATACAAAGAATATAACAGATACCCAACATTCTCCCACTTGTTGTTTTCTTTGCATACAGGGGGTTACAAGGTTACATAGTCAACAATCTAGGGCAATAATGCCCATAGATCCTCTACACTAAGAGAACTTCTCAATGCTCATATATTTTTTTAATGAATCTATAACATTCTTCAAAGTGTCCACCTTCATCAACAACATCTTCTTTTCTTCAACCATGTCTCTCACAAAGTGATATTGAACATCAATATGATTTGCCTTTGAATGATAAGGCAGGTTCTTTGCAACGAATATTGCACTCTAAATATCACAATATATCCTTATAGATTGTTGTACCAACCCAATACCTGAACAAAATCTATGTAACCATATGGCTTCCTTGCTTGCATGAGTTGATTCCATGTATTCATATGAAGTCTATAGTTGAGAGTGCCACTATAGACCTTGTTTTTCTCATCCAATTGATTACTCATCCAAACATGTTAAACACATACCCACTTGTATATCTTTTGCGATCAAGATCTCTAGCCCAGTCTGCATAAAAAAATCCATGTATTTCCAACACTATGTCCAATGTTGGTCTTCCTTGGTAGAAAAATCCATAACTATTAGTTCCACGCAAATACCTAAAAACCCGCTTTATTGTTGTCCAGTGCTCATTCTGTAGTTTTGAAATATACCAGCTCAAAAATCACACTGCGTGTGCAATGTCCAGTCTAGTACAGACCATTGCATACATCAAACTTCCAACCACACTAGCATATGGAATATAGGACATGTTCTCTTCCTCTTTGTGTGTCTTGGGACACTGATCCACAAATAACTTTGCATCTATAGGAATAAGAACCCTGACCGGTTTTCATTCTTGCATATTAAACCTATGCAATATTGTCTCGACATTTTTCCTCTGATTTAACTAGATTTTTATGTTTGGTTGATCTCGTTTAATTTCGATGCCCAAAATGAAATTTGTAGCACCAATATCCTTCATGTCAAATTTAGAGGACAACTGAGTTTTCACATCTTGAATAATCTCCTTGTCGTTTCCTATCAGCAACATATCATCCACATGAAAGACCAAATAAATAAGATGATCATTTATTAATTTGAAATACACAAAGTGATCCGCTTTTCTCCTTGTGAAGGAAAGTCCCAACATACAAGTATCAAGTTTTTAATACCACATCCTTGGCAATTTCTTTAATCCATATAGGGACTTTTTTCATCTTCCATACCAACTCTTTATTTCCCTTCACAACAAATCCTTTTGGCTTCTTCATGTCAATTTCTTCTTCTATATCCCCATGTAGGAATGATGTCTTCACATCCATATTCCATCTATTCTACTTCAAAATCAAAAGCAACATCAACAAATAAAACAAATCTAATAGAAGTTAACTTGGAAACAAGAGAAAAAATCTCACCAAAGTCAATTTCCTTTACCTAGGAATAACCTTTTTCTACTAACCGAGCTTTGTGTTTCTCCACTTTACCTTATGCATTCAACTTCTTCTTAAAAACCCATTTTATTCCAATGGGATTTATTCGAGTTGGCAACTCCACTAGATCCCAAGCCTCATTCTTTTCCAAGGCTACCATTTCTTCTACCATGGCCTTTTTCCAAATTTTTCTATCCTTCGAATCCACTGCCTCTATAATAGTTCTAATTTCATCATCAGTAATAGATAAAGAAAAATTTGAATGGAAATCAAGTGGAGTATACCTTTCTGATTTCCTTCTTTCCCAAACCGATCTCCTCAATACTTGAGTATGAGGATCTTTTGATTATGATTCTTGTTCTTCTGTAGAATCTGATTCATCATCCTTCAAATACAACTCTATTTTCTCTGGTTCTTCCATCCTTGGTGGGACTTTGTATTTGAAAAAATCTTTGATTTCTCTAAATACCACATCTTGGCCATACACTACCTTATTTTTTCTGGTTTCCAAAGCTTATAACCTTTTAGACCATATTTATACCCAATAAATATAAACTTTTTATCCTTTTATCTAGCTTACTCTTGTTTTCCTTTGGAACAAGAACATTGCCATCACATCCAAATACTCTAAGATGTGTGAGAGATGGTTTCTTACCAGTCCATACCTCACGTGGAGTCTTGTCATCCAATTCTCATGAGGGTGATCGATTGACCAGGTAACATGCAGTACCCACTGCCTCTACCCAGAATTCTTGTCCTAACTTGACACCATAGAGCATGCACCTTGCTATTTTCATCAACATCCTCTTCATCATTTCTACAACTCTATTTTTATGAGGTGTATATGGAGTAGTCTTCTTCCTTTCTATACTATACTTCTTACATAATTCTTTGAATTCATTTCCGCGGAACTCTCCACCAGTATCTGTCCTCAACACCTTAATTATTTTCTCTGATTGTTTCTCCACAAGAGCCTTAAACTCTTTAAACCTATCAAAGACTTCATATTTATTCATGAGGAAATATATCCATGTATTCCTTGAGAATTCATCTATAAATGATACATAGTACATAGATTTTCCCAATGACGAAACCGACACAGGTCCAAACACATCACTAAGCACCAAATGCAAAATTCCCTTTGCCCTTGATGCACTAGAGGGGAATCTTACCCAATTTTGCTTCCCATATATGGAATGTTCATAGAAATAAAAATCTAGAGAGTAGTTATACATTCCTTCAACCATACCTTTACGGTGTAGTAGTCGAAGTCCCTTCTCTCTGATATGCCCCAGTCTTTGATGCCACAACATAGTTTTTTCTCTAGAGAATGTAGGAGTTTTTTTCTTCTTCAGCTTCAATCTCAAGATCACTAGAACTATTGCACCCATCACTAATAGTGATTCCTTGTAGCTTATACATAGTTCCAATTCGAACTCCTTTCAAAAACACCATTTCCCCTTGAACCATCCTGCAAGTTTATTTTTCAAACACTTTTTTTACCCCTACAATGTCCATTTAACCTATAGAAATCAAATTTTTGGCCAATCCTAGGATGTGTAGAACACCAAGAAGTGTTCTAATCCTTCCATCCATGAGCTTCAACTTGAATTTTCCTCATCCTGTGTTTTTTTTGTCGAGTCATCAGCTAGGAAAACAACACCTCCATGATACCTTTCATATTAGCAAAACCACTCCCTGTGAAGAGTCATATGAAAGAATGCACCTGATTCAACTAGTTATGCCTCGTGATATTCATGTGTTCTTGAATAATCCAATTACACATCCCCTCCTTCTTTCCCAGAGGTTTTTTCTTCTGTAGAAGGAGCATCTTCATATCCGTTCCCTCTTTCAACACTTTTGGATCTACATTGCTTCTTGGAGTGCCCTTCTTTTCCACATCTCTAGCATACCTTTACAAACTTTCTAGGAGATTTAGATATTCTCTTAGATTTGTATCTCTCACTTGAGGACTTAGATCTATTTATTTCCTAGGAGAATTCTCTTGTAAATAATACATATGTGCTCTGTCCTTCCATGTTCTTCCACCTCAACTCCTCTGAAAACAAGGATGAGACCACATCAATGAAACTTAAAGTAGTTGTAATACTATCTATGGCCACAACCAGACTATCCCACGAGTTTGGTAAAGAGAAAAAGAAAATAATACACTTATCTTCATCATAAATCTTAATATAAAAAAAAATAATTGACTTACCATTGTATTGAAGGAATTTAGATGGCCTGTCACCAAGTATCCATCTTTCATCCTCGGGTTATACAACTTCTTCCACAGGAACCATTTGTTTACCAGGGACTTAGACTAATACAAAGTCCCCAAATTATTCCATAAATCCTTGGTCGTAGGTTCCCCTGACACATTTAGTAATATTGAATATGAGAGACACAACTGGAATGTGCTCTTCGCCTTCCGATCCAACTTTTTCTAGTATTATGTTAATGTTTTTGTAGGTGCAGTACCTGGATCCACAATGATCCACTGATGTTTTTCCACCATCAGATCTTCCAACTTGAGCTTCCATAGCTCAAAACTTTTCCCATTAAATTTATCGATCTCTATTTTTGAACCGCTCTTCATTTCTTTTCACCTGAAGAATCAATACCATAGATCTCCCACTGTAACAAGGCTTATCACAAACCCAAGTCAAACCCTTAGCCACAAAGGTGTCCCCCCTAAAGCCAATAACAACTCTGATATCAAATGTATATTTTAATCTTGTACAATTAATTACTACAAACCTATTCTTAATAAAAACATAAAATATACAATGACACACACACACACACACACATTACACATATATTTTTACCATATAAACCCAAACCGGGAAAACCAACAACCTATTTAGAGCCACACCTCTAATCTTCTATTCATCATATCTTCATTATTTATAATATAATACATATATAGGATCCCGCGACATCCAAAACCCCTAATCCATTGAAACAGATTAGTCAACAACCCTAATTCCTTAACCAGAATTAGAAAACAATCGGTGAAAACCATGTGTTGAAAAACCACTAAAAATGGATGCAAAAAACAAAACAAAAAAATTCATGGGAGTTTCCCTCGAACCGCATATGCCCCCCCAATAAGGGGGGGGCTAGCGTCCCCCCTACGACCCCCCCCCTCCCCCAATGCACCCGGCACAACACAAGCACTTGGTCTAGTCATGCAAATAATATAACACACACTCAACACCTGCAAGATCGTGTTCTTGGGAGTCCAGCCTTTTTCTGATAGTCTACAAGGTATCATTTTCTAGCACAATTCTCCAATTTTCAATATTAAATATTGTCTGATCAGAAACATAATCCACGATATAGTTAGAAGAAAATTTGGTAAGGAGTGGAACCTAGTTCGTCCTTCTCAGAAATTTGGAAATCGGGATATCCATTTTGAAAATCTGTCGAGTTGGGAAAACATAGGCCATCACACCATGGATCCGTCATGGAGTGAAATCAAACGAATTTTGCAAAGACATGAAGACATTTTTGAGGGATCTAGAGTGCAAATTAGGGATTTTGTAACCAAGTTCAATCATGTGGATCAGATAATAAATTCCCTTTTTCATCGAACTGATTCCTTAGAGAAGGAGATCCAGTGGACCATTTCCCTTGAACACATAGTATCCATGCTTCTTCAATGAATAAAATCCCTAGAATAGGAGTGCAATCAATCCATAGCTAGAGAGGAAGAGAGACAACGAATCAATAAGCTTGAGAGGATGGTATCAATCCTTGTTCATCGTATGGACTCCTTGGAAAAAGAATGCAATCAACTTCAAGAAATAGAAATACCGAGAAACAATCTAAATCAGGCTCTAACAATCAAATTACAGGATTCTCGCAAATTGGAAACTATGGAGAGGAACATGCAGGATAGGAAGTGGAACCAATGGAAATAGAATACAATGCACCAAGCCAAGTTGAACTCCAAGAAGAACCTACAAATGAATCAACATCTTGAATGTACTTCAAATGTGTCTTGTTATTAGTACAATTTATTAAAGTTTATGGCAGTTGGACTGGTCAAATGTATAACCATCTTTATATCTCATTTGATAGTAGGATAGTAGAAATAGACTCAGTCAGCTATGAGCCCATTTTTGTAAAAATAATTAACTGTTGTTTTGCTTCGATGCAAACTTATATATATATATATATATATATAATCTTTAGTTCCTTTTAAAACAAAAGGATTTTAGGAATAAGTTTTTAATATCTAGTGAAATTAGTTTGTTTTTTTAATATCAAACAAACCTATGTAATATGTTCACTGAGTGAATCCCCGCTGTCTTTCTTTCACTAGATCTTTGACCCCTTATCAACAATATGTTAGGTAGATATTAACTAGCACACAAGATTTAAACTGGAGAGGGAAATCAAGAAAATAAGGAAGACACATTAAATATACCATCATGAATTCCACGATGATTTCCAATTTCTAGTAGTGCATGATAAATAACATGTATTTTACTAGAAATTTATAAGTGGGGTAACCACAAAAGGTTATTAGTGATGTATGAGAACCCCCATATATTGTGCAACCACCAAGAATAATTTTGATGTCCCTTTAAACCCAATTATTAAGATTCACCTCTCCATATAACTATTGAAGCTCTTGGTGACTAAATATTTATCTCCTTGTTCAATTTTTGTTCCCCCTTTAGGACCTTTAATTTTTAGACAATATGATATTTTTATGATTTATACTATTTTTATGGCCACAGGATGAGTATGATTCGTATGGTTTGTTTATTTATCCTTAGTTTTAAATAGTTATTTACCCTTTGTTTATTTATTTACCCTCTGTTCATAATATGCTCTATACTTATATTGTTATCATCACCATTATTTTTATCATTGATGTGTCATCATTGTTGTTATTCACCTCATCAGCCTCACTTCCATGTTTGTAACCCTCTAGGAAGGCTTTTGATAAAAGTTCACAATTATCAACATGCAATTACTCCTTTCCAATGTTTTCACTTTCATGGAATTTTCCTTCATCTCCTCTATATTTCATGCTACACCATCAAAATTAAGTTTATGGAAGGGGTACGAACAAATATATTCATGAACCTAAGCTTAATCACGATGATTGTGGCAAAGAGATGCTATGTTAAGGTTTTAAGAACAATTTTTTTTCAAAATACTCATAATGTGTGAGAAAAAAAATAGTTGACAAAGAGAGGATTGAGAGATTCAATATTTTGAGCACATCACACATTAATATGGGCCTATGAAACATAATTTATCAAAACAAAACCCTAGTCTTGAGTTCCCTATCCAAGATAGCATCCATAAGAAACTTTTGTTGATTAATTGGGTTGGTTGTCATTAATGTCAACCCTTGAAAAAAGTCTGGTAGCAAATTATGGTAGCCCCAATAGTATGGTTAAGGGACTCTTATTTGTTTGAGGTATAAAGGTATGAAGATCAGTATATTTGCAGGTAATACTATTCTAGATGGATAGTACATGTCATGTCATTTCTGGTGATATGTGGAATGTCACATAACTCTTCACGGTTAGAGAGTTATGGCCTTGTGAAGTTGGAGAACCTTCATGAGTTATCTAGAAGCCCCTAGAAGGTCAAAGAAGTCAAATTGTTCTAGAAATCCCTAGAAGAAGTTGACTAGTCAAAGTGGGTGAAAGTTAATCATGGGTTAAGTTGTTGAAATAAGAGAATAATTAAAAAATAAATTAGTTGCAACTAGAAGTGGACAGGTTACTACTTGTGGATAAAGTGGTTATAAGTGGACAAGTGGTTAGAAGTGAGTTAGTCCTAAAAGAAGGAAGTTGGGTTAAGTTGGTTAGAAGGTAACCCCTAGAGGAAGCTACTTGGAGAGTATAAATAAGAGAGAAAGGGTCTCCTATTAGCACATATTGAGTACATTGGATATCTATTATTGTGTAAGTTTTATTGTAGATACTCATTGATACATTTGAAGTTACGCAAGTCTGAGGTAGCAAGAAGGGTTGACGATGAAAATTTTGGAGTGGTAGAAATATTGAAAAAACCCTAGTTTTTGAGGTGTACGCGGGTTGCAGTGGAAGAGGTCACGTACGTACGCGAGATGGCAGTATAATAGGGCACATATAGTTGGAAAACCCATGAAATATTGAGTTGTTGAGGGTGTGAGGTTCTCAGAGTCAGAAAGCAAGTTCCCAGGAAGGTCTACAGTAATCAGGTACAACAAATCTATCTACAGGTTCAAAAGGTATGTCTTATTTTTATGAGTAGTTGGATATTGTTGTCTACATGAGATATGGCTATGGGGGTTTGCGGATTTTCCCTAGAGAGGCTATTGGATGTATGGAACTTGCTGTATAATTCAGATCTACAGAAATGCAGTGTTGGTATATCTTATATTTATCATTGGTACATCTTGTTAGTATTGTGGCATATCTTGTATTTCTTGGCACATGATTGAGGGATTTTGGTTGTGAAGTTGTTTGTGAAGTTTGAGGCTGCATATCAGTGAGGGTTTGATGTCTACTCCAAGTGAGGGTTATTACACTTGATCATGATTGTACACACATGTATGGCACATGACTAGAGAGATATAGATACACTTGGTTAAGGGATATGTATGATGGTGTATGCATAGGGCACAGCTACAGATTGGACATAGTGACATGTTGTAGGTTGATTTGATAGAGGCAGCAAAGTGTATGAGTTTTAGAAAAGGTCAAAACCCTATCTTTCTGAATGTGTATGCAGGCTGCAATACAGACAGGCCACATACATATGCAAGTTGTAGTATAGATAGGGCACATACATACGTGAGCTGCAACATATACAGGTCGCGTACCTGTTGGTATTTGTTGGTAAAGGCTAACTTATGGTATAGGATTGACTACAAGCTATTGGTATAGGTTGGGTATAGGTTGTTGGCACAGATTGGTACATGTTTACAGTGGTATATCTTGCATGGACAGTGCAGTAGTGGTTTCATAATTTGACACTTATATTTAAGGGTGGTTGGACGGGGCAAGGATAGGTGGTTGTAACTAATTTCTGGTTGTAGCTAGAGAACATAGGGGGTTGTATCCTCCTTCTGGTTGTAGCTAGAGAATTGAGGATTTGGAGCTTCCCTCAGGTTGTATCCCAAAAATATAGGGGGTTGGAGCCTCCTTCCAGTTGCACCTAGAGAACAAAGGAATTTGGTGCTTCCAATGAATGTAATTCTTAAATACATATAAGAAAAAAAATTATGTGGTTTTCTCCCGCATTTGGTTTCCACGTAAAAATATGTGTTTACTGTGTAAGTGTATGATTGTTCATTGTTGATGGTTCATTTATTCAACACTTGTTGAATGATAATGGTAAATTGATCATAAATATAAACAACACTTATATACTATGGTTAAAAAGGATTAAAAATCTCTATTATTGATTCACCCCCACTCAGTAATCCAACAATTGGTATCCGAGCAAGTTCCTTGAGAAATTAGTTTAACCATTGGAAGGTAGATCATGGAGAGAAACAATATGTATAAAAATGGAATACCACAGTTTGATAGAAAGAACTATGCATTCTGGAGCATAAGGATGAAAACACATGTACATGAACATGGATTTGAGGTTTGGAAATCAGCTGTACATGGATATAAAGAACCTGTCGTTCCTCCAACCAATGAAAATGGAAAGAAACTCAGTCTAAGTAATTCAAAAGCCAAAAATGCACTTATGAATGGTCTGGCTGATTCAGTATATGTCAAAGTTATGCATTGCAGCTCAATAAAGGAGATTTGGGATGAACTTCATAATGTTTATGAAGAAGACACAAAAGTCAAGGAAGAAAAGCTTCAAACTTACATAGGTCAATTTGAACAGCTAAAGATGAATGAAGATGAAAATATTGCAACCTACTTTTTACGATTTGATGAAACAGTGAATGCAATCAGAGGATTGGGAGAAGAATTTAATGAATCTATAATTGTTCAAAAAGTGCTAAGATCTCTTCCAATGAGATTTGATCCTAAGATATCAACACTAGAAGAAAGAACATATATGGATTCGATAAGCATGGATGAGCTACATGGAATATTCACGGCCTATGAAATGAGAACTGAACAATAGAATCCAGTCACAAAAGAAGCAGCATTCAAAGCATCCAATAATTCAAAGCAAAGGGGAAAGAAAAAGGTAAAGTCAGAGAGCAGTAGTAGTGACATATCATAAGACGATGAAGAAGTAGTCAACTTCGTCAAAAGGATGAAAAAGGGAACCGACAATAAATACAGAGGTAAGATTCCATTGATTTGTTTTAATTGTGATGGTATTGGTCATTTCGCTAACAAATTTCCCCATAAGAAAAAGAAAATAAATGAAGAAGATGATTCAAATAGAAAACAAATGTACAAATGCAAGAGAAGAAAAAAGAAATTTTTTTGCACAAAAGAAGGCAACACCTCATCAGATGAAGATGAAGACAATGAAAGTGAGACGGAAAGAATTCTATTAATGGAAATAGAAAATTTTGATGAATAAGGCACCTAAGAAGAAATGGAAGAGGAAGAATTTGTATTAGGGTCCTAACCCGCACATAGGTAGATCAATATATTCGAATGTAATAAAGGTCAATATTAATAAGGCCTTTCAATAAAATAGAATAAGGCGGATGTAAGAAGACCTAATAGAAGCTTCCGCTTCTAAAAGGATCTTCCTCTAGATGCTTCTCTTGATAGACATATTTAGTATAAATAAGGGTCGAGGGTATGAAAACCCTGGCTTGGAGATTATTGTAACAGAGCGCTTCTCGACTGGAGGTTGCCCCCTCGAAGAGGACCGTGAACATTGCTTTCTGAATCAAAGTGTTATTTATGTTGTTGTTCTTATATCATTTCTCTGTTATTGTGGAGATTATGCCGGTTATATTATTGTTATTCTGCCATTTCTAGCATTACATTTATGTTCTGCATATTTATTATATCTGGTATCTTGCAAGTGGTATCAGAGCACTTTCCTTGGCAGAAATTGTGAGAATTTTTTTTCAGGGTAGAGACGTATTCCGACGTCTTTAAGCCACAGAGATCTGTCATTACGCGCATAAACCCATGGTTGAGGGATTCATACACATAAGAAATACAAGTGGTTCTTAAGCGCACATATGTTGGCCACCCTTGTAACCCCTGTTGGTACCCCTTCGAGTGGTAGCACATCAGACAACACCTGTGTATAGATCGGCCTAGATTTCTTGAAGCCCTCTTTAGATAAACCTATCGGCCATCGGGCTGCTATAGTGTCACCGAGAACAACACTCGGGAAGATACTCTCTAGTACCTGGAGTCGGGTAGTACGGTTAAGGGTACAGTCTATCCTCCTTAGTTAGTTCCTTGAGATATTGGGTCGAGTACTACTGTTGGACCCCACACATATATCAGAGAGCTATAGCACAGGGCAAACCCTTGTCTGTAGAACCCTTGGGGGACAGAAACATAAACAAATTAAAACAGACCAGATCTATTGTCGCGCAACTGTGTTCGGGTTGCCAAGTAAATACACATTTATTTCTAGTTAATCATTTGGGGATTTCATCACTGCAGNCCATTATTTGAGACCTATTCCATTGGATTCATCTCTTCGCCCTTATCACATTCATCCATATCATTTTTCGGCAAAATTTTTGACCTCGCCCACCCCTTTTCAGTTCACCCATCCTCATGGCCCATACCCGTAGCCAAGATCTGGAAACTCGCTTCAACACCTTGCAATCTAGTTTCCTCGAGACCCAAAAAGAAGTGAAACAACTCAGTGCTATTGTTGCCTCCATAGATTCATCCATCAATACAACCATAAATACAACCATGCAGTCCTCAATGGAGGAAGTTAAACAAGAACTGACCACACAGCTTGAATCTGTCTTTGCATCACTCTGCACCAAACTGAAGATCCCTATAGATGACCCTTTCTCGGAAGCACCTCCAAACATCAAAGGCGAACATTCCTCCCATTCCCATACCTTTTAGCCCCATCACTTTCAATGTGACCTATGCTTTCCGTGGGTGGATGTGACCAAATTTGATGGCTTGGACCCCACTGGTTGGGTAACCCAAATGGAACATTATTTCTCTTTATACGACATCATCGATGACTTGGCCAAACTCCGGTATGGTGTTCTCCATCTATATCAAGAATGTTGGCAATGGTGGCAATGGAAAAAAACTTCCTGTCAAGGGTATATTGCTTGGACCCAATTTTTGATTGATCTTTATGAATGCTTTGACATGGACACCAACCATTTGGGCCATTTGACAAAGTTGAAACAATCTGGAACAGTAGAAGACTTCATAGTTGCCTTTGAGTGCCTGGATTTTCGAACAGAGGGCATGATTGATGCTTTCTTTCAAGAGTGTTTTATCAGTGGCCTCAAGGAGGAGATTCAGGCCCATGTCCTCATGGATCGACCCTCAAGTTGGGTGGAGGCTACTAAAAGAGATAAAGAAGCACAATAGGTTGTATCCTCTCAAAACCGAAAACCCTCCTTTATCCCTCACCCTAAACCCATCACTCCCACTACTCCCTCCGCCCCATTAAGGATCCAAAAATTGACCAGGACTGAAATGGCTGAACGCCAACTCAAAGGCCTTTGTTATAATTGTGATGAAAAATATTTCCCGGGCCACAAGTGTAAGGAACAAAATATTTTTATGGCCATCTCTGAGGATATTTCGAAAGAGAATGTTGAAACTCCCCTTGTGTCTAAGTCACCTAAAATCACTGACATAACCCCTCCCTCAAACCCTCCGGAAGTGGAACCCATCATTTCCCTCAATGCTCTCACTGGCTTCTCCGCTCCCCAAACCCTCAAGTTAATCGGTTACATCAAGCATCGGAAGGTCATCATTCTGGTTGATAGTTGAAGCACCCATAATTTTATTCATCGTCGCATTGCCCAAGAAACTCATTGCTACATCCATGCTGTCAACAATTTCCAAATCATGATTTCCAATGGTGGTTCCATGAAATGTGGAGGGCACTATGAAAATGTGCATCTCCAAATCGGTGACTACCACCTAAAATCCCATATGTTTGCTATCGACATGGGTGGTTGTGACATTGTGTTGGGTGCAGACTGGCTAAGAACTTTGGGTCCCATTCTCATGGATTTTAAGGCATTAACCATGCAATTCGACCAGGAAGGCCACCAATATAAATTCCAAGGCATCACTGTTGGTTCACCTGAGGTCATTAGTTCCCATCACATGGAAAATCTGCTCAAAAAAGGTCATTCTGGTGTCATTGCCCAACTCCATTCCATACAAGCAACAGAGACGCCCCCGGTGTCGCAGGACCTCCAAGCCCTCCTTTCTAAACATCAAATGGTATTTTCCACTCCCCAAGGACTCCCTCCTTCCCACGGTGTTCATGATCATTCCATTCCCCTTGTACCCGGAATCCTTCCTCCCAATATCCGTCCATATCACCACCCCTTTTCACAAAAAAATGAAATTGAGAAAATGGTCCAGGAACTCCTTAATGTAGGCGTTATCTGCCCTAGTACGAGCCCTTACTCTTCTCCTATAGTCATGGTCCTGAAGAAAGAAGGTTCTTGGAGAATGTGTCCTGACTT
>ML785692.1:121586-139892 GCA_009831015.1 Picea engelmannii | reverse complement strand
ATTAGCACCTATTGAGAACATTGAATATATATTATTGTGTAAGGTTTATTGCAGGTACTCATTGATGCATCTGAAGTTACGCAAGTCCGAGGTAGCAAGAAGGGTTGACAAAAAAAAAATTGGAGTTGCATAAATACTGAAAAAACCCTAGTTTTTGAGATGTACGTTGGCTGCAGTGGAAGAGGTCGCGTACGTATGCGGACTGGAAGTATAACAAGGCACATACAGTTGGAAAATCCATGAAAGCTTGAGTTGTTGAGGGTGTCAAGTTCTATGATTCTAAAAGAAAGTTACCATGAAGGTCTACAGTGACTAGATACAACATATCTATCTACAAGTTCAAAAGGTATGTCTTATTTTTATGAGTAGTTGGATATTTTTGTCTGCATGAGATATGGCTATGGGGTTTGAGGATTTTCCCTAGAGAGGTTATTGGTTGTATGACACTTACTATATAAGTCATATCTACAAAAATACAGTGCTGGTATATCTGATATTTATCATTGGTACATCTTGTTAGTATTGTGGCATATCTTGTATTTCTTGGCACATGATTGAGGGATGTTGGTTGTGAAATGGTTTTGAAGTTGCTTTTGAAGTTTCAGGCTACATATTAGTGAGGGTTTGATGTCTAGTCCATGTGAGGGTCATTACACTTGATCATGATTGTACACACATGTATGGCACATGACTAGAGAGATATAGATTCACTTGGTTAAGGGATATGTATGATGTTGTATGCATAGGACACAACTACAGATTGGACACAGTGACAGGTTGCAGGTTAATTTGACAGAGGAAACAAAGTGTCTGAGTTTCAGAAAATGTGAAAACCCTATCTTTCTTAACATGTATGCAGGCTACAATATAGACAGGTCATGTACATACATAGGTTGCAGTATAGACATGGCACGTAGATACGTGAGTTGCAGCATATACAATTTGCGTACCCATTGGTATTTGTTGGTAAAGGTTGACTTATGGTACATGATTGACTACAAGATATTGGTATAGGTTGTTGGCACAGATTGGTACAGGTTTGCAGTGGTATATCTCAGAGGGACAGTGTGGCAGTGGTTTCATCATTTGACACTTATATTTAAGGGTGATTGGATGGGGCAAGGATAGGTGGTTGTAGCCGAAGAACGTAAGGGGTTGTAGCCTCCTTTTGGTTGTAGCCAAAGAATTGGGGAGTTGGAGCTTCCCTCGGGTTGTAGCCTGAAATTATAAGGGGTTGGAGCCTCCTTCCAATTGCAGCTGCAGAACAAAGGAAGTTGGTGCTTCCAATGAATGTAATTCTTAAAGTCATATAAGAAAAAAAATTATGTGGTTTTCTCCCACATTGGGTTTCCACGTAAAAATAATGGTGTACTATGTATGTGTATGATTGCTTATTGTTCATGGGTCATTTATTCTTCACTTGTTGAATGATAATGGTAAATTGATCATAAAGATAAACAACACTTATATATTGTGGTTAAAAAGGATTAAAAAACTCTATTACTAATTCACCCCCCTCCCTCGGTAATCCAACAACTTTAAGATTTTTCCCAAAGCTTGAGGTTCCAAATTTTTATCCAAATTGAGTATATAATTCCTAAATTTTATTGAATGAAAATACCTACAAAAGACTCTTTAACTATTTAAACTCTCGATAGCCCCATTTTCCCCATTGAATAATGTCATTGGTTTCCTTAAATATGATTTTTTTCTTTTGTAATTAGGGGTACTCTTTAATATCCGACGAACTTATGTAATAGGTTCACTAAGTGACTCTCCCATGCCTTTCCTTCGCTAGATCTTTGGCACCTTATCAACAATAAGTCATGTAGAGATTCAACTAGCACACCATCTTTAAAGTGGAGAGGGAAATCAAGAAAATAAGGAAGACACATTAAATCTGCCATCATGACTTCCACAATGATTTCCAATTCCTAGTAGTANTGGGGGGGGGGGGGACTAGTAAAGGTTATTAGTGATGTATAAGAACCCCCATATATTGTGGAACCACCAAGAAGAATTTGGATGGCCCTTTAAACCTAGTTATTAAGATTCACCTCTCTATGTAACTATTGTAGGTGGTGGTGCATGAATATTTATTTTCTTATTCAATTTTTGTTCACCTTTTAAAACCTTTAAATTTTAGATAATATGATATTTTTATGATTTGTACTATTTTAATGGTCATATGCTAAGTATGATTTGTATTGTTTGTTTAGACTTATATTGTTAGCATCACAGTTATTATTATCATTAATGTGTCATCATTATTGTTGACATTTATCATCCCCGCTACCATGTTTGCAACCTTCTAGAAGATTGTTGATAAAAATTCACAATTATTAACATAAGGTTACTCGTTTTCAATGCTTTCATTTTCATGGAATTTTCCTTCATTTTTTATATTTCATGCTCCACCATTAAAATAAAGTTTATGGAAGGGGAATAACGAAAATGTTTGTGGACCTAAACTTAATCCACCATCACAATTAAGTTTATGAAAGGGGGAATAACGAAATTGTTTGTGGACCTAAACTTAATCATGATTATTGTGGAGAAGAGATGTTATAATAAAGTTAGGAATAATTGTTTTCCAAAATTCTCATATCATATTTGAGAGATTCAATATTTTGAGCACATAACACATTGTGATGGTTTAAATTGTATTTCTGATTGCATAAATGGATTCAGCGTGTTGAAAAAATCCTGGGGCACTCATATTATACAGAATTAACCATTCAAATATGCAGATCCAACAATTTCTCTAAACACAAAATATCCCCGGAAAAGAACCAAAACCAAAATGTAGAACAATTAAACTACAACTTATAATTGTAGCCTTAGCCAAGATCTAGATTCCAAATTTTTGTCCCAAGTCTTTAATTCCTAGATTTTTTTTTATTGAATGATGATACTTACACAAGAATCTTTAACTATTTAAACTCTCCTCAACCCCATTTTCCCATTGAATAATGTCATTGATTTCCTTAACTACGAGTTTTCACTTTTGTAATTTCTCCAAGAGATGCACTTTTGTAATTTCACTATCCATTATTAGTTCCTTAGACACGATTAGCTTTGCGGTAAATAAGAAGTTGACTTCGCATTTTCCATAAAAAAATTCATAAGATTTGCGATCAACATGGAAGTTGATTTCACGTTCCCTATAAATTTTATAAAAAATGAAAAAAAATATTAAATTAAATGAAATAAAAAGTTATAAATTTATTCCTCGGATGGGGTGCCACATGGAAAACATGCAAATAGTCTTGTCATGGCAAGTCATCGCCACCCTCCTCCTTCAAATCCTCCTGATGTTGTTCTTTAATGTCGATGTGATGGATGGAGGTTTGATCCGTAGGCGGAAGTTAATGTGCAGGTTTGGAATGGCATTGGTTTCCATTAGTTCTAGTACTTGGTTGGAGGTTCCCATCAATTCTTGCTCCACAATATTTACAATGGAAGGAATAGGCTCCATTGTGATGTTTCTTCTTAGTGATAAATCCACTCCTCCCATGCTAGATATGTTCAAGGCTTTTCAAACTCTCACAAGGCCGCACTAGACCTCTAGCTCTCTAGTCTCCTCCTCCCCTTTACTAATTCTCCTCTGTATCCTCACAATCATCATGCCTAGAGAGCGAGGAAATTCGAAGCAAGGCCCAACCTACTACAACTTCATTGCCAGAAGAACTAGCCATGCCCCTCCCCCTATTGTGTCTCATCACCTTGCTTTGCATGATGTTGTTTATCCCTCCACAACTCAAAATTGGGACGCCTTTTACTGTGGCCCTGTCCTTTTGGAGGAGGAAATCCCTTCGACTCATCGCCAATCTATGGATGTTCCCACATTGGCTTCTCCGGTGCAAAACCAGAACCCCTTCATCCCCCCAACTCAAAGGGTTGAAGACTCCCCGACCCTGTAGCAGGAGGAATACAATTGTTTCCATGTTCTCGAAGAGGTAACTCTAGTATCAATTGAAGAAGAGACCCTAGGAGATATGTACATGAACAAAGTGGTTTCACAGTCTAAGGAAACAGTGCCTAAGACGACCTTTCAACAAAGTTTCTCTGCAGAGCAATTAAATCTCATTTTTGAAATGAGAAGGGACGTCGCAGACTAGTTACATCACCAGGAAACTCTTCACCTTCGACTGAACATGTTCTTTGATTCATTCTCAAGCGAGCCTGAAAAAAGAAGATGCCCAACATGCATTCATCCTTTCACTTTTTTCTCCAGCTCTACCTAACTCTTCGTTGGTTGATCGGAATCAAGGTGCTTCTGGTGTTTGATAATTTCAAGTTTACCTTTGTTTTGCCAAATGTTAGGAAAGCATAGTCTCGGCCTCTGGCCTCTGGCCTCCTTGTTCATCAGTTTTTTTGTTTAACTTAGACATGATAATTATTGAGGTCATGGACCACTTTTCAGAGCCTGCATATGTTCTAGTTTCCACTTTTGGCAAAACATACCATAGGCTCCCCATATGTATATGTTTTTTGAATCTATGAGGTAATACAATATTTACTTCGAAAAAAAAAGGTTATAAATTTATTTTTTATTAATAAGTAATATTTATGATAATTAAAATTGAATTAAATTAAATATTTCTTAAATAAAATTTTTACAAATTAAATGATTAAATTATATATATAAAAAAATAAAATTTATAAATTTATTTGTTAATATGTAATAATTATAATATTTAAATTTAAATTAAACCATTTTTAATAAAAAAAAATTATGAATTTGTACCATTCAAAACATTCAAAATCTTATTAAGATTGAAAAAAATTATTATAACCATCATTGATAATACCATAAACCCATATGTTGACACTAATATTGTATATGTTTCGATTTATTTAAAAGATGTTGACACTAATATTCATATTTCAAAATTTGAGATATGTTTCGATTTTATCTCTTTCTATTAAACTTGCACGCAAATCAATGAATTATTAGTCTTTTAACCTAAGGTTTGGCAAATCCATAAATTTTTGAAACTGCACTTTGTGTTTTTATCCTAAGTTGTAAGTTGGAGGTCTTATTTGACCTCATATTGAGGCAAGATTTAGGATAAATTTAGAGAGTTCCGATGAGTTTCAGTGTTTATTGAAGTTTATAGAACTAATGCTAGACATCAGGTCTATGATTAATTCATAACATTAATTGTTAACCCAAAGTTTTTCAAGATCTTGTCGAGGCAGTTTTGATGCCTGTCATTGGGACTGCGTGTTCTGACTCCTGTCAACACTCCTAAATCTTGTCAACACTCCTGTCATTTGTGGGCTACATGTTAGATGGTTCCCTTCAAACCCTCCTTTATATTCTCCTGCTTCCCCATGAAAATGAATTCAGCATACATTTGTTCGTTCTGCTTCCTAGTGAAAATGCATTCACCATACCTTCTTCTTTTCGGTGAAGCCAGTGCCAGTAAATGTGCCAGCTTCAGTGCTAGTTGTTTCATATCCAGTTATAGAGGCAGAGAAAGAATCATCCCGTGGACTTCTCCTCTTCAGGCGGCAGAGCTTCAATGCTAGTTGTTTCATATCCAATTATAGAGGCGGAGCAAGAAGCATCCCATGGACTTCTCCTCTTCAGGCAGTGGAGCTTCAACCAGTGGCTCTGCGAGCTTCTCCAGTCCAGGAGGGGAGCAAGAAGCATCCTATGGACTTCTCCTCTTCATGCGGCAGAGCTTCAACCAACAGTCCTCTTCAGGAAGCAGAGCTTCAACCAGCGGTTCTGCGGGCTGCTCCAATCCAGGTGGGGAAGCTTTAGGCAATTGTTCAAACAAATTGAAACACCTGCAACACCTCGATTATGAACAAACTGAACAGCTGCAATTTTTGTCCTAGCAAAACCATTTCTTTGTGGCATCCCCACAAATTATGGGATTCTGGTACACGTAACATCTTTTGCATAGATTATGCCTAAACTTTGAAAATAAAATACTGTCATTTCTCGTTGGAATTTCTATCTTAGATGACCTAACATTGTGTAATAAACCAATATATAAGAATCAATTAATATGATGTGTTTAATCTGTAAGAGGAAACATGCAAACATGAACATGTGACTATGAGGGAACTAATTCAATCCTACAGAATTTGGATGGAAGCGAATGAATGCACCTCTACTACCCCGCGATGCGAAACCAATTCTGAGCATCTTGACTTTAGAAGCCTACGGGATTACTTTCTGTTGGACCTATAGACACAACCAGTCATGGAATCATTTGAATTAACTTACATGGACATGAGAAGGAATTACAGCCATCTATAATTCCATTAGAGAGATAGTCATCTTGAGGTTGGAGTCGTCTGGTTGTGCGAATTTGCAGATGCTATCAGACTTCGTTAGGGATTTAGGAGATGCTCAACATACTAGCATGAATGGTTTTTTAAGTTCCAAAATGTTGTCGTCTTGCCTCGGTAACTTTCTTCAACTCGAACACTTAGAGTTGCAGGGGATGAAAATAAAGGAAGTATCATTTCCTATAGGCTTTTGTCCAGCTCTAAAACATCTCAACGTCATCTTTTTTTGTGAACTAGTGGAGGTTGGAGCGTTGCCAACAACACTAATATCTTTGGACTTGAAAAAATGTACTGCGTTGGAAAAAATAAGTGGGCTTCCTGGTCTTGCAAACCTTCGACTACTGGACATCAGAGGGTGTAACGAACTAGAGGAGCTACCAGGTCTTGAGACGTTGACATCGTTGAAAGAATTGAAGGGGAGATCTGAATGCAAGAAGTTGAAGGAGAGTCGACCACTGGACAACAGAGAGCGTAACCATGGTCCCGCACAATGGTCATGGGCTCTTGACAAAAATAAAAAGGCGTAGGGGGTAAGTTGTAGGAGGGACTGACTTAACTACCATTTCTATCTACTTCATCGACAATATGGCATTTTGCAGGGTTCGAGTACCAGAACGACGCAAACTCGAAAGCATCTTCAAATGCTTCTTCTTGATTATGCTCTTCCATGGCTTCCGCAGTGATGGTCGGGTTGGTGAGCTTGGGCAGTGTCTCTACACTTGAATTCTAAGAACCTATGCCTCCCACGTCATCCGGTGGTTACCATACTCCTTCCTCATAATCATCTGGTGGTTTCCATATTCCTTCCTCAGAAGTTCCCTCCCACTCTGCGGACTTCTCTGAATTCACAATTAAAGAGACAAGTCTTGTCTACCAGGAGCATGATTTCCACGTACTTCCCATGCAAAATCGTGGAATGACAGATGGAGGAAAGACTGGGAACTGTCACATGGACACGCGTCACTTGAGAAACAAGCCTAAATTTTTCAACTATGAAACTTGAAATGCTAAAGAAACCCATTTAGCTCTTAGCTCATTGAAAACTGAAAAACAAACCAAATTCTATATTCTCTATGTGAATTCAGAAAAGTGGATGGCTAATGGAGTCACCAAACATCTTGAAATAGAGTCCAAGTGTAACTTTTAATGTGAAAATTAAGTTAATGTTGAGAGTTACCTTTATTTATATTCTAAATTTTAAAAAAGAGTTATAGTTTTATATTTTTTGTAAGACGAGAATCTATTCAAACAATTTATTTTTATAACCGCAATGGTTTTCAGCAAAACCAACCTGAACCAAAACTGGCAAGTTCTAGAACACTAACTAACACTGCTCAACTTGGGATTTCAAACAGTAAGAAGAAAAAAAATATGTAAGGGAAGGAAATTTTATAATCATATAAGTTTTATAGTTGACTGTTATTGTTCACACAACTCGCACATAGGAGGAGGGAAAGGTTAAGTGAACAAACAAATTCCCTACCAAAAAATCAAATTATCTCTATTAACATTCTATTGACATGATCCTTACATTAAGACTTACATACCATGAACCAATCCTCAAAACCAAATGTAAAGATGATTTTTTTAATTCCCGTATAGAGCAAAGTGTTCCTCCATTGTCTACAGTGGTGCTTTGCTACTGTTCTAGCACTTTATGATTGTCCTTTCCCTATAGTCTTTTCATTGCTGGATTATTTTTCCTAGCTGTCATAGGCACATACAGCTACAAACTTAAAATTTGTTGAACTTAACTCACAAAATTATTCACGGCACATTTTGAAAAATAATTATTTATGGTATAACTCTGCTGAAATGAACCAAACAGAACTCAATAAGCTGATGAGATGAACTAAATAGAACTCGATAATCTTATTGTCATGTGAGGGCTGTGTGAATGGGTTCCCTCTTGGTTTGGCTCCTCGTCAATATTTCAATATTTCATTCGTGTTCTACCCAGGTCTAAGAGCATACCTTGGCTGTAAGAAACATTGCAGAAGGTCAATTTCAACTACCACAGAATCTTCAATTTCATGTGCCATTTGACCATATCATTATTCTCTGTAAATGATACTCCTTTTGTGCTTCGCTCAACATAGAGATTTTCATCATGATCATCCAAATGTTGGGTATCTTATTCAGCAAGTAATGATCTATCCTTCCGTTCAATCAACATTTAAAAAGGAGCAAGAAGCTTGAAGTAGTACCTGTACCAAAAGTCGATTGTTTTGACCATGTTGCAACATAATACTTGGACCGAAAAACCATACAAAGAAAATCAAGTCCAATACAGATAGATCTATAGTTCAATCTACAGTTCAAACTAGGGCTAATCCAAACCGATCAGGTCAAGCTGAAATCACAAAACAGGTAATTGAAATTCAAACTTACAAATCTCAAAACTTGAGCTACAAACATGTTTTTATCTCCGAAGCTACAAATTTTGCTGCTACAGGAGCTACCAATTTTGTTGTTATCTCCTCCCTTCTTGTCAGCTTCTTGTCAGGGACTTGTTGCTCCTCAACATGTTATTTATTAAAATATGGAAAATATATGATTTTGCATTTACGAAATGTCCAGGACAGTCTTTTAGGCGTAATGCCGTAATAGATTTTCTGAAAGCGAAGCGCCCCGCCAACCCGCAACAAGAATTTTAACATCTAATTGCGGGTTCTCAACTGAGACTTCTCAGTGACATTAGAGTAACATGCATGTACATAGAAACAACGATTGTCCAAATGTTTTCAGTTTCAGTTTTGAAAAGAAGTTGGACAAGTTTATGTTTTTTAATTTTTTTGGACAACTAAATTATCAATGAAATCTTGGATTATGTAATTGTAAATCTCGGATTATATAATTGTTAAGGAAATGACATTTTTTTATTGTTTAAATTGCATTTTTTTAATGCATAAATTCATTTAGCTCTCTGAAGAACCTAACTTGGCACAATTTTAAATGTTCTACATTTTTTACTTTTTCACACAACTATCACTGTCTATACAATTGTCATAAATAGATTTACAATCCTCAAAAACCTAACAGTTAGAGCCCTCAGATTGTGCAATCTAAACAACAACTGAAATGCAATTCCAACTATTTTTTTGACTGGATTTTGGACAAAACTTGTCTAAAACATGTCTGTGCATAGAAACAAACACTATTGCCCCAAGAGTTTTTTTCTCTTTTCCTACAATTATGCAATTGTTGATGAAATGACAAAGTTATCTGACAACTATTACTAAAATCAGACTATGCAATTGTTGGTGAAAAGACAATTTTCCATTACTTAAATTGCATTTTTAATGACAAATTTTCATTGCTTAAATCGCATTATATAATGCATAAATAAATTTAGCGCCCTAAAAAATGTAACCTAACCCTCATATTGTGCAATCTAAATGACTAAATTCCAACTAATTTTTTATAGGGATTTTGGATAAAAACTTGTCCAAAAAAAAATGTGCCCAGAAAAGATTAAAAACTTAAAACTTTTAGACTAAGCCAAAGTTTTTATCAAATTTGACTTTTAAACCTTATAAGAACCTCAAAGAAGAAACCATTAAGATGTCTTCAAACAGACAAAGGAAAATGTCTTGGTTAGGAATGAGCACTAGAAACAGAGGAAAATGTCTTGGTTAGGAATGAGAGTAGTTTCTAGCGAAACCCACCAATTTCTATTTCTAGTAGGATATTCCTATTTGAACTTGTGACCCCTTAGGAGGAAGCACACATTATTAACCATTAGACCTACTTAAGCTGTAATTTTTAAATATGAAATTCAATTGTGTAATTCTAAACTACCCATTTTGAATATATGGATTTTTCCAAATAAAAAGAGCCACATTGAAAATTATGAAAAAAATGAAAATTATGAAAAAAATAGATGAATTATGAAAATTGTTCAAAGTTATTATGAAAAAAGAAACATTTTTTTTAAGTTACATTCTTATTTGTAATGATTTTCTTATGAAATTACAAAAGATAACTGTTTATAGATTTAATAAAGTGGTTTCATTTCAGATTGCTTTGATCAGAATCAGATAAATGAAATATCTTTGAATTTGATAATCTGTTTTTCCAAATTTGAATATGATCAATCTCTTTGTTCAAATTTCAATTTTTAAGAAATCCGAAATCATGAATAAATTTTGACCATTTGAAACCATGAAAAACAATAAAATCGTAAGTTTATGAAATTTAAAATCGTAAGTTTATGAAATTTGAGCGAATGGTTTCAAAACAATAAAATCGTAAGTTTATGAAATTTGAGCGATCAAATTTAACCAAAATTCATGCCAAAAAAACACCGAAACCGAAGCGATGTAATGAATGATTAGCCCAACTCCTTGGAAAAGCGATGTAATGAATGATTAGCCCAACTCCTTGGAAAAGCGTTGTAATTTATCATTTTGAGGTTGCAATATAATCAAAGGCCCACATCAAGCATGCAATAAACATACCCTGATAACTAATTAGAATTTTATTGAGATGTATATTGATAACTGATTAGAATTTTATTGAGATGTATATTTTTTCAATATGAAATACTGTATCTTTTTCAGATTTTACAAACTGTACCCATGCTCTAAAAAGTTTGATTGTTTTTAATTCCTATCTCACATTTCATCATATAGTCATGTCTGATTACATATTTATATCCTAAAATATACTATGCCTTTTTATGTTTATAATTTACAGCAGCTCCAAAACAAAGAGTACTTGCTGACCAACTGAAACCTGTGAGTAATAAATACCGCTTTCAACCAAAATCATTGCTTCCTTTAATCAGCATTTTGATCATAAGATTTATAGATATGTTGCTTGTGTATTGTTTTAATCTTTGTCATCCAAGGCTGTAAAGATATCAATATCACCTTCCTTTAATCAGCATTTTGATTATAAGATTTATAAATATGTTGCTTGTGTATTGTTTTAATCTTTGTCATGCAAGGCTGTAAAGATATCAATATCACCTTCCTTTAATCAGCATTTTGATTATAAGATTTATAGATATGTTGCTTGTGTATTGTTTTAATCTTTGTCATCCAAGGCTGTAAAGATATCAATATCACCTGAAGATTATTTTCATTTTAAGATAAGAAAAATATAAAATTAACCAAAGTGCCTTCAATTCCCCTTTAGAATTTGTTCATTTTCCACAATTTATTTTTAATTTAAATGTATCGAATATTGGACATTTCAGAATGGCTCCAGCCCAGCATTTTGTGCTTCTTTCCTATGAAGCCCCATCAAAAAAACCTACTGCCCCGCCCCAATCAATAGATGGTGGCCTATCAATCCTATTTAGAAGATTATCCTGTGTAATTTTTTGTTTTCCCAAGTCCTATAAGATGTAGTTGCAAACTCTGATATGCTTTTTTTTTGTTCACCTTCAAATATCAACAGGTTCCTATACTTCCATACCTCCCAACTAATAAGAAATAGGATTTCAATCCAGTTTTCCTTCCTATATGTAAATCCTATATGTAAAGACTATTTTCAAAAAATCCTCCTTACCATTTATTGACCAGATTTATATATAACCAAATTGTTACAGAATAATCAATGAGAGACCCAACTTTCTTTTACAAACCAAGTTATTCCTCATCGACATCGCCCATTCTCCTCAAATCACTTTCCCTGTTTCCAAACCTAAAAATTTCAATCGACCCGATATCTCCAATCCTGAAATCACAGATGATACAACTTGGACTGATTAACCGCTGAGGTGACATTGAAGTATTTCAGCACTTGAAACCACGTTTCCCTGTCCTTCAGCTTGTGAACTGCAATAGTATCAGGAATCAAGTCGTGGGCGCAGGCGGGAATATCACTTCTAGGAAAGTTATACATGGCGGGTTTAGCATTGAATCTATTCTTGCCCTTCTTCCCTTCATTCAACCAGATCCCAATAAGCATATCCTCGACCCCGTCGCTCTTATTCCTGGCAATGGGAGAACTCTGGATCCACTCCACCAGATCCCAAGAGAGAGCATACCCCATGCCGGCCATGTATTCCCTGAAGGGATCCTGGCTCTCGCAGGGAATAACGAAGCCATAGTAAGTGTCCTCCCTGGGCAGAGGCCTCAGCGACTCGGCCAACTTATCATATCGAAAATAGATATCGTCATCCACCTTCATGACATAGTCGTAACGAAGTCCCATGGCGGGCAGGCTTGAAAAATAGGTATAAGTCTTCCCATTATTCATGTTCTCCTCGCAATCCAGGATTATGATATCGTCGTATCTCATGATCTCTAGAGGCACCAGGATTCTCTGGTCGTCCTTGTACAGACTACAGAAGACAAATCTCACATCTATTCTCGCTAGCGGTGTGGATTGTATTCCGTAGACCATGCGAAGTAAATGCCTTCTCTCGTACAGATCTGCACGAGTGAGGACTCCAATCAGAATGCTGAAGCGAGGATCATGATCAGGCCTTGTCTCCACTGGAGGATTGAGCTCTGATTCATGGCCATAGCCACTTATTTTGTTGGATTCAACATATGCAGGGCAGGTGCAGTTGATGAAGATCTGGGCTCCCTGAACGTTGATGAGAGACGAACTTTCATTGTCTGTTTTTACAAAAATGATGGAATTTGAATTTGCAATCCCTGACTGCGGCTCTCTGGCCCACGTTGTATTGCTGAGGAGAATTTCTTTGAAGTCTGTGCTGTTGATGAAGATGATTACACAGCCCAGCGCTGTGAGTGCCAAAGCGAAGAACAGTACTCCTGCGCGCATTATGGATGTGAAGGACCTGGGCAACGGGGAACTCTTTCCTGGTTTTCATGGCCCCTCAACAAACAAATTAAGGAGATGAACCTTTGAGATTCAGTTGAAAATGGCACATTGCAAAGCGCTAGATGTAACGCAGGGAATCGTGTAATTATGTATACAATAATATAAAAATTGCATCGTAAGCTATCTTGGACTTCGTTTTCTTCCTCCTCCCGTTGCAATTGCGACGGTTTGCTCTGCTCCGCTCATCAACTTGATGATGCTTCTCTCTTTACGAAGTCGTTGTCTAGACTCTAAATTACAGAGTACCAAGTTGTGATCGATTGTGTACCTTCCCCTAAGCGCGATGAGGTAGTCAATGGTATTTCGAGCTATATCAATTCACGGCTTGTACCGATGGCGAGTTCCTCAAAAAATTCGTGGTGCCACTTACAGCACACATTCAATTATACCATGAACTTTGCATAGTTCGTTCAACATGGAATTGTTTTCCATGTTGTACCTGCGAGCACGAAAACAATTTCAAGGCACATGTGGACACTAAAGGATTATCACATTGCTTCGATTTTGGAGTAACTCTCAATCAAAGAGGGTATCTTCAATGCATTGGATAGATATATTATAGGAGTTGTTTAGGTGTTCTACTAAATAGTTTTTGGGTGGGAATTCGGTCATATAAATTTACACTAATCATTATTTTTTGTTGTTCAAAATCTATTTCTGAATGTAGAAATAGATTCAACAAACTGAAAATTTTATGGGGCACTTGGATTATACAGAAATAATCACTCAAATCTATTAATCTAACAATTTCTCGCGGGCAAATGTCTCACGAAAAAATCTTCATTTCTTAGAATGTTTAGGCTATGGCTTATCAAAATATGCAGATAACATTGTTATTGTTTTCCAACACATCCAAGTTTAATATGCACACACTTTTAGGTATATGTTGGGTCTCTTCATTCTTATCTGTACAAATGAAACCCCTTTCATATATTTTTATTCATTCAGATTTATTCATATTAATAAATTATTCTCTATTACTATGAGGATCATTCATAATTGGAGTTGATACTGGATCTCCGAGTTGATCCCCATATCTCCGAGTTGATCCCCGGATCTCCATATGGTAGGGGCTTATGCCCTGTTTGTTTTATGAGCAGGTGTATACATATCCTTGTTTTTTCGGTGGACTTCCTTGTTGTTTCTTGTCTGAGAACCCGTTGTTCTCCTTTTTCTCTGTTCTTCTAAGCCCTCAGTGAGGATCGATCGACTTCAACATCTGTGTTATGGGCGTTTTCTCCATCCAATGCTCGTTTTTAGCAAATTCCATGCAATCCTTTTGAGTGAAGAAGATCCCTCGCTTGCCATTCAGTTTCAAATTAGGGTGGAAGTGAAGTGGGCAGAAGCAAAGGAAAACACAGAAAAGAACAGACACACTAATTTTTATTGCTATATCAAAACGGTTACAACTGTCTCGTATTTATAGAGGTCTTTGGAAGGATCTCGAGAATCCAGAGAAAGAGTTCTCAGAGCAGGAAATATCTAGAAGCGTCGGTGGATATGTTGGTGGAGGAACGGTCGCTGGAAGTTGGTGGAAGTTTTGATGGTTGGTAGAAATTAATTCATCCAACACTCCCCCCTAATTTTTACTACTAATTACCCCCGGATGGGGTGCCACGCGGAAAGGAAGGGGCACGTGGAGGCGAGCATGGAGAGGCCATTTATGGCGACCAACCGCCCTCACACCATAGACAGTTATGAGGGCTCTCACCTCCGTCGGCCTCCATCCATCGATGGGGCCTCTCACGCGCGAGAATAGGCCGGCCAGCCAGAGCATTAAGCTCTTGGCTTTAATCGTTGCAGTCATTGTTTATGCCATAATCTGCCTCACCGGAACTCTTAGAATGCATTCGAAGCTCGCCGAGCAGAGCAGGAACAGAAGCACAGGAGACATCCTGGCATGGGTCTTCATTCTCACTATGCCGCGAGCGAGGGGGAGACCCCACAGAGGAGCGGGATGGTATGCGGCTGACTCCAGGAGGAAAAGACATAAGCGGTTTGAATGGGATCTGGTTCTGGCTAAGAAGAAGTGACGCAGGGAGACCATAGTAGCAAACTCGCCCCCCAGAACTTACGTCGAGGAAATTTCGACCATGGAGCTCCCCTCGGACTTCTCTGAGAGTCGAATGTTCACAATCCCAGATAATTGGAACCCCCCGGTGTGCATTGAAGTAGCAACACCACCGCCCAGGTCGAGAGAAACACAGGGTCCCAGTGACTCTCCCAAGGAAAAATTCACCACTTGCCTGGTAGAGGAGGAGCTGTCGGAATGCAACACCGACTTGCAGCCATAGAGGAAGACGTAGGGTCACCAGGAGACGGATGCCAAACCAAAGTCGCCACCACTCCTACACCCAGAGCATTTGAAACTGATCTTTGAGGTCCGCAGTCTAGTGGATGATCAAATCTTCAGGGTTGTCCGCGTTAGCCAACGCTTGGACATGTTATACGCAGCCTACTCCAGTGCCACACCTCGGCGACAATGCCCCACCTGTTCTCAGTTATATGTCATTCCTGTCAGCAGCGGCAAGGCGAAGGACAATTGCGAGGACTTCGGTGAATAGGTTCTTCTATTTCACGTGGTCTCCAACTCTTTTCTTATGATGTTTATCAGAGCAGTAGCTCTTTTAGTTATTAGCCTAGTTAGCGTTAGCATAAGCCCTACTACACTGTTGATGAAAATGGACAAGCACCCTGGTTTCCTCCGGGCGGGGTGGCGAAACGAGTTGTTTGATTTTGCATGCTATCTTTTGGACAGGCCAGCTGTCCTGGTTTCCTGCATAGGCGAAACAGCTGGCACCTGTATGCCATGGTGTATTTCTTTTTTGAAGTTTTAATATAACATGATTCGCCTTTTTACTTAAAAAAAAAAAAATTACTAATAATTACATCAATATTTATAATTCTAAAAGCTTCTCTCGAATACTCAAATTGGTCTTATGCTAAAGCCTTTGTAAATATCTCTCCAAGTTTCTCATTTGATCTACAATGTTGTAGGATGAGTTCTCCATTGTTGACAAGTTCTCGAATGAAGTGATATTTAGTGTCAATATGCTTTGTCCTCTTGTGAAAAACATGATTCTTTGATAGCGAAATGGTGGACTTGTTGTCACAATAGATTTTAGTAGGCTCCTCTTGATTATGCATTAGATCCTTCAATATTCTTCACATCCAAACTGCTTGAGATGTTGTTGATGTACCTTCTACATACTCTGCTTCTGCTGATGACATTGTCAATATTGGTTGTTTCTTTGATTCCCATGCCACAACTCGTGTTCCAAGATGAAATGCATATCTAGATGTGCTCTTTCTATCATCAATACTCCCTGCAAAATCACCATCTGTGTATCCAACCAACTGCAAATTATTTGAAGTAGAATACAGTATGACATGATTCATAGTTCCTGCAATGTATCTTAATAACCTTTTTCCTGCTTGCCAATGTGAATTCTTTGGTGAGTCCATGAATCTAGAAATCAAACCGACTCCATACATTATATCTAGCTTAGTCGTTGTGAGATACATCAAACTTCCAACCAATTTTATGAAAATGGTTGAATCAAAATCCATCTCATTTTGTTCTCTACTTAGTTTTGTGCCAATTGCCACAAGTGTAGAAACTGGATTGCAATTTATCATTATAAACCTTTTTAAAACATCTTTTGCATATTTACTTTGACAAATGAAAATTCCTTTATCATTTTGTATGACTTCAATGCCAAGAAAATATTTCATTAACCCCAAGTCTTTCATCTCAAATTCCTTCCTCATTGTTGATTTAAACATATCAATGGAGAGATTACCTGTATAGATCAAACAATCAAGATCTGACCTTGTTCATTGACTTTGGTGTATAATGTAGGCTCACTAGTGCTTCTTATGAATTCATTTTTTATCATTTATGAATCTATTATGCTATACCACACTCTTGGTGCTTGCTTCAATCCATAAAGTGCCTTCTTCAACCTGTAAACCTTGTCTTCGTGTCCTTTTACTTGATATCCTGGTTGTTGTTGCACATAGACTTCTTCTAAATTCAAGAAGGTTGATTTGACATCCATTTGATAAACTTTCCAATTATGTTGCGCTGCAATAGCTAGTACCATCCTAATTGTGTCAAGTCTTACTACGGGTGCAAATGTTTCATTGTAATCAACTCCATATTCTTGTGCAAATCCTTAGCTACTAATCTTGCCTTATATTTGTCAACTTCTCCATTTGTCTTATATTTAGTTTTATAAACCCATTTCACACCCATGCATTCTTTCTCCTTAGGTAAATCAACTAGATCCCATGTATCTTTTTTTTAATAGATTCCATTTCATCATTCATTGCATTAATCCAATGTTCTTCATTAATTGCATCCTCAAAATATATAGGATCTTGAGTAAATAGAGAAAAAATAGATTGCAAATCTATCTTATCTCCTTGATCATATTTCTTGCAAGTTTCTAGTCTTTTAGCCTCTTAATCTTGGTCTTAATGATTCAAGTGTAGGATTTGAGTCATAACTTACTTGTGGACTTGATGTTTCTCCTTGCTCAACTTGCCTTTGTGAGTTTTCTTCTTGTGGAATTCTTGATGGTATTCCTCCTTGCTCATTTGATTGTTCTCCTTGACTTTTTTCTCTTTGTTCTTCATATAGTATTGTTGTACCTGTAATTGTCTTGTCTATATTGCCATCCCATGATTCTTCCTCTTTGAATACAACATCTCTACTTACAATGACTTTCTTGGTTATATGATTAAACAACTTATATGCCTTATATTGTTCATCATAACCAAAAAAAATGCATTTTTCACTTTTATCATCCAATTTACTCCGTGTTTGTTTAGGCACATCTACATATGAAATGCAACCAAATACTTTAAAATGAGAAACACTATGATTCTTACCACTCCATGCTTGTTGAGGAATCATGTTCCTCACAATCTTTGTTGAACTCATGTTCAATATATAAACTGCACAAGCTACTGCTTCAGGCCAATATTCATTAGATGGATTCTTGCCTTTCAACATTCTTCTTGCCATCTCCATTATTGTACAATTCTTCCGTTCTGCAACACCATTTTGTTGAGGTGTATAGCTTGTAGTGAACTGCTTCTTTATTCCATGATACCTGCAATACTCCAAAAACTCATTTGACTTGTATTCTCCTCCTCTATCTGATCTCAATATCTTAATGGATA